>QXVZ01025785.1:0-13065 GCA_008931825.1 Phallusia fumigata
TCAGCAGTTAAAGCTAAAAATAAAACTGATATCTGGCACTGAAGATTTTTTATTTGAAACCAAAGCGACAATGAGAAGTTATGTTGTAATTCAAACTGAACCTACGTTATGTGAAAATGATTCAAGTCGTACGGCCTGTGGCATTGAATCTTCAGCGTTGCTGTAGGGCACTGATTTAAAGTATATTTGACCAGATTACGGTCCAGATGAGAGCGAAAAGTCGTCATGTCTGTCTCCACAAGGTAGCGTGTCTTGTCCAGTTTCGATTTAAGGTTGATTTTCCATTGTAAAACTGCATCAAATACTCCTTGCTGGCTCTGCAGTTTGTTTAGTGTGCCACTACCAACGTGGAACACAGACTTAACGACTAATACTTGAAACATTATTACGTTCTAAGCTTTAAATAATTAAGGACAAATGTGCAGTATGATTGGTTTCAGTAGTACCACATTCATGGGGGGAAATAATTTGCGCAAATAATGTGACCGTGGCATGTTTCCCTTATAATTAATCTAAAACCACATTGGAAAACTTCAGGGTGGGTCCGGTAGTGTAAGCTTCGCGAAGCACGGTGGCTGCAGAAGAAGGGTACCTGCAGATCGACAAAAGAAATACCTGCGATCGCCTTTGCGGCTGGTATTCCATTTTCCATGCGTTCTACGAAATTAAAGTTATCTTATTTTAAAACCAAAAAAAATGGTTATTTATTTAAAAACGATAACACAGAAAAACTATACATTGCAGTCTGTCTGTCTGTCAACTGAGGAAAGCCATAAAACTACCACAGAGTGTGTTGGTTTGTATATTACACCGATCTGGTTAAATAACAAAGAGAACATTTAAAGTTGAAAACTTAAGACGTCTATTATAAATCTTAAAACGACTTATACATATAGCTTAATGACAAATATTTGAGAGATTTTAAATTATTACAAGGACTGTAAGTATGCGAAATGAGGAACTTCGGATATTCCACACTACAACACTTCATAGACCATGGTGAGTTTCCGTGAGTATGTTATTAGAAGCAAAATGCCACTGATGACGACTGTAGATCCAATGACAAGCAAAGTAAAGTACACAAGGTTGTTTTGTGTCATTACTCCACCTGAATCTGAAACATAAAAAGTAAACAGACATTACGGCTAAAATGGCGTAAAAACTTATCACTTATACCGAATATTTACATGAGGTGTAACAGGCGCAAGTTTTCCGAGAACAAAACAACTGCGATAAATTATTATTTTTCCTTAGACAGCAACACTGAAACAAGGTGCAACTCGAACACCGTTGAGCAGCATAGAATTATGGGGGCGTATGACTCACGTTAATACCTCTCGGTTTCGCTGTTACAAGGTCTACAACATGCAGAAGAGTGTGGAATAAGTGCGGTCAAAATTCGTTAGTTTGCAGATCGGCAACAATTCCCAAATCGCGACCCCAAACCAAGATAAGCAAGGTCCCAGAAACCGTATTAATTTTTCACTTGCAATAAAATACTGAAACCTTTCACAGCATTCACAACTTGCGGTGTTTGTGAGGCAAAGACAAAAGACTGAGAGGGAACAAAAACATGCGGCACAGTGATCTTTGTTCTCACCCATTAATTACAATTTCTCGGTGATTTCTCAATTTGTAGGGGCTGTGGGCCAGGAGGGGGGGGGGTTTGTTTGGCGGGTCGTGGGTCGGATTTGGCTAAAGGTTGGCGATCCATGTCTTAGGGTCAGTATGTTGACAAAATACTAGATAGCTAAAATATAACGTTTGTCACCTATACATTGTTTTCCATCCTCTGTTAGAATCCTATCTCCATAGCACGAACATTTCACCTCGCTCTGCTGCATCTCACATTTATCCGAGCACATCCCGTTGTTCTGCAATGGTTCATGTCAGGAAAGATGCACAGTATAAGTCAAAAATCAGTACAATGTACCCACGTTGTCGCATTTGTTTAGTTTGGTAATGTAAACCGGTCCGAAAGAGATGCGCCTGTACTGGTCCGGATCGATTGAGCGTCTCTTTTTGGTGCACGTCTGTAGAAGACAATAGGAAGGTTGTAGAAAAATGCCCGAATGGCTTATATGTTTGAAGCTGTTTTGCACAAATGATGTAAAACTAACACCATGTTTAAAAACAAAGACTCTTTACCGGTAAAGTGCATTCCCCGCTTGAATTCTGACAAACACTGGTGTCGCAGTGTACGAAAATTTCTTGCTGATCGTCTGTGAAGTTTGTCCACACGAAGCTTTGGAACTTGAAAGTGGCGTAAGTGGGTTGGTAGTTTCTTGTCACTTGTCTGGTGCTGGCATCTTCGCCACCGCTGGTCGCAGCGCAGCTAAAAACAAATATTACTTTGGTGTTGTAAACTACGAACAGGACTTTTTGCATAGAATAATATTAATGGATTTTAGTAAACAAACTGTAAAACGTAAAAAGTAAAATTTCCGTTGTGTTTAATTGGGTTCATGCATCGGAGTAAGTAATTAAAGGATAAATCGGCCTTAAATTTAGTTAAAGAATGCGTTGATATACGTCCAGCATACCTAGAGGTAATAATAGGATACATCAGTGAGTCTGTCGGAGTGGAGATTCGAGTTGCCCAACATTCTTCCACCTGAAAAAGTGTTTTCGGAAGGAACAAGTTCATGCGCCCTCTGAACAAGTATTGCTTAGAATTAAATTGTTTACGTCTGGAATGACATCTTATTAAGAATTAAACTAACTAACGTAGTAAGGATAAATATAGCAAATGTACAAGTTAGAGGCAACAATGAGAATGTCACGAAACCAGAAATTTGCTATAAAACTGATGAGCATGAATAATTCCTAATCAACCCTAATCGGATTTAATTCCTGAAATTTCAAACCAAGTGTTAATTACGACCCCAAATTCTTTTCGCGACCCACAGTCACAGAATCGGTAACAATTGTCTGCTCACCTGCATTATAAAGTCTGTCTCTGTGTCAGGAATCTCTTCCAGTTTCACCTTCGCGTAAATGAAATCGGGCACAGTGACTTGAGCGTTGGCAAGCAGAGCGACAGAAAAACTGTCGTTTGCGAAGAGTTGAAGGGAAACGTCAAATTCACCAGTAACCGGTTCTGCTGCGACTTCCAGCTCTCTGTGACAATTTTACTAGTGTTACAAACATATATTATACGATATATGTAATACAACAGCATCTAATTTGAACCAGATAAAATAACCTATTGGTAAAAGACTTTTTGAACAGTTTTTGTTGCGGATTGCAACACACGCAAAATGGATCTTTATAAAACTAAATTCGCTGCCAATTGAGGCTTTGGTGAACCAGAACCGAAGCCTCATAACTAACTTCTTTTAACGCAAGCTGTTGAATTCAAAAGGTTAGCGAACAACAACAAAAATATTTTGACCAGCATTCGTAACAATTAGACCTTGCGCGGCGCTTTTCTACCTCTACACTGTTTAATCAAAGGGGTAAAGTGAACAGTTTGTTATACAATGGAAATAACTACACTCACTGGATTATAGGTTTGACGTTGACGGAGTTGACTTCAGCAGTTGCGTTGTACTCACAGGTTACGTTCAAACTGTAACGAACATAACGCTGTACTGCGGAGGTTTTATCCATCGCTTTACGATTCCAAATCGTATATGTGTTGAAAAATGTGTTCGGGTTGCCGGAGTCCTGATAATAATAAGTTGTATTTCATTCTGGATTCAAGTAGTGAACTATGTTAACATGTATTGCGAGAAAAACAGAGAAAATCATTTAAAACCTGCTTCTTGGCATTCAATTCAGGATTTTGCCGTTTTTTATCGACGAACCCGATCCCGGTAATCGATTTGAATATATATTTTACCTATTTTACCATTTAACATAAAGTTTCTCCAAAAGAAACCGAACGCATAAAAATCGGTTTATTAAATAAAAAAATAAAAAAACAGATTTAACAAAAAAATACCTAAAAAGTTTAGCCACCAAAATGGCCAAGCGGTTAGCGCGACTGCCTTGTTCACAAGGTTATGGGTTCTAATCTTGTATTGGTCTTTTGTGTTAACCTCAGCAAGAAAATTGAGCGACATTGCGTTAACCCAGAGGAAGCCAACGGGTTGACCCAAATTTTTGTCATCAACTTCGAAAATTTGCAAGTTATAGCTCCACAGTAAACTCATTATGTGGGCATAAGCATCCGACATTCGACAATGCACAATCGCTGCATCAACCCAGTGTTAGTCACATACGGATGTTTATGAAACCAGACTCTGCCTCAATTAAACATTTGCAGTCAACCAATGAGATGATTACAAATACAAACATTAAATTAATTATAACTGTCTCGTATGGCCTGGTTTGACTGCAATTAGACCGCAAAAAAAATAGTTTGTCGATCCTTGCAGTTATTCATGATAATCTCAAATCTTACATCAAGTATAGCATGGCATTCTCCGATTTCAAAATCAAAAGTGGAGTTTGGAAGCGATTGTCGACAGTTTTCATTCAACGTGGTCAGGTCGAGAACAGGTTCCGGAGAAATGTACAGTTGGTCACCAGTGGATGCGTTAAGAGTTGTCAAGTCAGACGGAGACAGACTGGAAAACAATTAAAGACACTCTAAGTTTTCGGCAAAGTGAGTTTATCTAAAGTTTTGTGGACACATTAGTTCAAACGAAATCTACTCACTGAATTATGATCGTTCGATCGGTACAGGAAATATTTGATTTCACAGGCAGCGGTTCTGTAAAGGATGGTTAATTGTCAATGTCAAAGAACTTTGGAAGCAACCAATAATGCACTTGCCAGAAGTGATATCACAAGTTTACATGTCTGTAATAAACACATCCGATCGGTTTTAATTACTGGAATTTAAATTTTAATGAGTTTTCTGTGTTATAAATCTATTACGGGGTCAGGGATAGACTCGATATGGCTAAATAGTAAAGGTATTTTCAAGTAAAACAGATTGGTGCTGGCGAAAACGAATGGAAATACTGCGGGGAAAATATTTCTGCAGTGAAAGTAGCAACAATTATACTGATCTATTTCTTTTGGGAACTTGCCCATGTCCATCCTTTTTAACGAAGCTATGCAAAAACAAACATGATATTACAACCTTGGTCAATAGTTGTTGAAAAATATCGAGATGTAGTGGAACTGATAAAAAGCATTTCGAAACCGGTATCTTGGAGCTCATCTGTATGTTCTGAGAGAACCACCTGGCTGGGGACGCTACCAAAGTGTATCGCGTCGTTTGAAGTGTCAGTCGGTTTAATCTTAAAAACAGGTTAACATGAGAAATGCCATATTTATACAAAAGATAATTAAAAATGATTATTTGCAGATGCATTTTAACAGTGATTGTTATTAGCCGCTAGTTAGCGTTAGCGTTTAGTCATATATATATTCTGCAACTACCGGCGTGGATTCACAGGTTAAAATCCAAATAAAGCAAACCTAAAACAAAGCCCTACACATTTTTTTTGAAAAAAGTATGTATAACACAACAATCCAAAAGTAAAAACGGATATTATGTTTTTATTTTTGGTTGGCGAAAAAACGCCCAGAGCCTAAAAAACTATATGGCAGATCACTTTTAAATCTTTTAGATAATTGTTTGGCAGCCAAAGGGTTTCAATTCTAAATTTAATATTTAAAATAAAATAAATAACAATTTGAAAAAAATATCATCTAATTTTCACTTACGACCAAAAACGCATAAACTTTTAGTTGTAATGGCATAAAGTTGAATGTGTAGATCCTAGGAAGTGGGCTGGTCATCTTCCAGAAACAAACTGAAAAGGAAGAGACACCGCTGCTGCCTCCGGGGCTGGTAATGGTCGTGGGAAGGTCATCTGGCGTCAAGTTTTCCTCACATCCATTTAGGACTAATTAAACAAGTGCAAGGGATGTTAGGAAGACTAAACTAACTAGAAAAGCCACAAACAAAGTACGTAACTGTGGTAAATTTACGTTATTTAATCAGTGTTCTTGTTTATGTGTCCTTAGCACTTGGAGTGCATGTCGACGGGGCCAAATTCGGTTGCCTTTAAGAGTTCGTGTGGCGGTTTTACTTGAGGTTATAGATTTAATGGTCATTGAGCACAAATTTGATCAAAAAAAACGTTAGCGAGTACTTAGACTACTACAGGAGCACATTGGCACTGATTACTCCAATTTAGGCCTTTTTGAACGCTTGCCTCGCAACCTGTAACTAAAGCAAACGATGTTAGCATGACAACATTTAGCACAAAAGAACCAATTGACGAAGTCAAATCTACGTCTTTACGGATACATTGTTCATGTTCATATATACCCTAACGACAATATGCTTTAAACTTCTTCTGATACAAAACACTGGTAAAAAAGTGAACATGGCGACTGGTCATCGAAATTCAGTAGCCTCAAGAATTCGGGTGCAAGTTTGTGTTAAACATTACAATTGAGAACAAATTAAAAGTAATGTCAGAGAGTGTATTTGAGTACCACAAAATGCGCAGTATATTATCAGAAAGATTTGTCTTTTGTTGTCTTTAAATGTTGTCTTTGTCTTTATACAGGGTTCAAACCCGGGGCGCTTTTGAATACGAGCGAATACCGAATAGTATTTGTCGCCTGTTGTTTTTTACCTGAAACAAGTTCCAAGCGCACATTGGGTGATGTGCGATCTTGCGTAAAAATGCACTCGTAAAAAGCTTTAGTTTCTACAAATTTTACAAATCCTGTTGCTTTCATGTTTCCAGTGAACGAGCCGAGCACTGAACCAGAATTGTTAACACCGTTGTAGATCTAAAAAAATTTGTGCATGGCAATTTTTAGGGGTGGGAAAAATCTTTAGGGGTGGGAAAAAATCTGTTGTCAATCTTTAGGGGTGGGAAAAAATCTGTTGCTTTTTAATGCCCTTCTATGCAAAACATTAACATTTTTACTTTATGGTATGATAATTACTTGTTTCGGCATCTATATTATTGATCTGGCTATTCTGTACTCGTTATATACTTAAAAGTTTTTTTCATTTGTATGTAATACCGGATGTCACATCAGTGTACCTACCGTGCAGGTGTCGTTGAGCAAATCACCTTGGCTGCCAATAACCGCCCCTGGTAGCACCGCAGTCATTATACCACTGGCTTGGCGGCAATCGCTATCAATGTTTATTGATCCGGAGAAACTTTGGACTCCGCACGCTGCATTCACATCTGTAAATAAAACGAGCTGAAACGCTGCCATGTACAAAAAAACACGTCAATTTATCCTCAGAAGTTGATCAGTACTTAAACACAGGAAGTGCCGAACGCTTTTTACACATACCTCGTAGGAACAGTTGCGTTAAAGCAAGAAATATCAATTGTTTTACTCCGTTTGGTACCATTCTGTTATCCGTCACAGACACCAACCTAAAGATCCAACCAGAAACTAAAAATTGCTGTTGTATGCAAAAAGCGTTAAATTGTTGTCAACTAACTATCCTGACAAGCCTGTGTTAAGCACACCTGCCTACATTACATCTCAGTACGACGTACACACACAGCCTTACAGCGCGACGGAAACTCTAAAAGCGGAAACGGATCGGGGAGGATTAGTCATTGTAATAAGATATTGAGACACTAGTATATGTGGACCCGAAATCTCCAACATATGTTTCTTTTTGTTTTGGTTGTAACCGCTTTTTGGCAAAGTTAAACAATTGTAGGAAACAAAAAAACGATTTTATTTCTTGTAATTTTGTTTTCCCCAATCTTTCTGGCATTGTTCCAAATGGTCTTTCAAATGATATTCTTTTGACTACAGACACCATAAGATAGACCTTAATTTAGACAACACGTTTTTTGCAGGTATATGTGGTCGACAGGATTTTTACTTTTGTGCCAACAAAAATCGGCACTTATACCTCTCACAGCACTAAAATCACATGAGCCATTATCGCTATCTGTTTCTCTACTTTATATCGACCGTAGTAGTTTAAACTACAATAAGATATCAAAAAGATTCTGGAAAAGTCTTAATAGCCAAGGCACCATATCTGTTTTACCAGATAGCGCATGACCTAACATATTGTCTTTGTCCTTGTACACAAAGCCGCGCGAAAGAGCGACCATCTCTATCGAATGATTTAAGATGTTCGACTTTTAGGCAAACATAAAAAGACTGTAACGGAGTCATGTCATCCAGAATAAAATCCTTAAAAACACATGAACTTGGATGACCTCTTGTCACGACCCGGAAGTACAAGGTGTTGCTGGTTTGCCTGATAAAAACGTGTCACTGCATGTAGAATTCGTATTGACCTTGTTTGCTGCGAGAGACTCAGCTCGGAAAGTTGTATGACACGCGATAAATAGCTGATAAGGGAGCAAAAGCAATGGTCAAGCGCAAAGTACGTTTACAGAAAGTTGTCGGTATGTTCTCTCAGTTGTAAATAGTTTGCTGAGTTGAGTTGAGTTTATTTCGCTCGGTGAAAGAAATAATAGCGACCCAATTTCACTAAAACAACCACCAAGCCGGAAATAGCTGCGCAACGTTGAGACGTTATAAGGCGCGAAAAACATGGAGGGCACAATTAGTGGATCAAGGTGGCACGCGCTGCAGTTACACCGTCATTACAAGGCGTTATGTGTCGGGGACTCACAAGAGAGTGAGTTTTGGCGCATTGTGAGAAATTCGACTGGGGGGACGTTGGTGGGGCCAGTCGAGGGGGCTCCTACTACCACTCGTTCTAGGGAAAGAGAGTGGGGTTCGACAGGAAAAGAAACCACCGAAAGAAACCCAGTCGGATAGTTTCAGGGCGCCGAAGGAAGGAGTGCAGAAAAAAAACACAACATAACTAAACACAAAAAAGCGATAGTACAATGACAGAAATGACAGAAATTGTAAATAAAATCAATCTAATTTGGGTTCTGGTGTAGGCTACACAGCATATATGACATATCTTTAAACAACATACGGTGAAACTCCCCCAAAAAATAACTGAGGCATGTTTTGTAAGTTCTTTATCCCGCCACGTTCACCTATTTTAAATGCTTCTTGTCCACTTTCTATGCGTTAAACGAATTTAAAGTTATAAACTTTCAAAATCGAAAATAAGGAAATTTATTTAAAAAATCGAAAACGGCAAACTATACAAAGCAATATGTCTTTCCGTCAACCTCGGATAGCAATGAAACAACCACAGTATTTGTTGGTTTGTATATGTAACCGATCTTAATTAATAACAAGTAGGCCTACAGTACATTTCAAGAAGAAAAATTAGGACGTCTGTTATGAATCCAGGACCGACTTTCACGTATAGCACACTACCTTCTTACAGCTTTTGAGTAAATACAAAAAAATCAAACAAGCGGCGAAATGGGAAACGGATTTCCACACTAAAGTGTTTCATAGAACATGGTTAGTTTTCGTAAGCATGTCAAGAGCAGAAAAATGCTGCTGATGACGACTGCAGATCCAAAAACAAACAAAACAAAGTAAACAACGTTGTTTGATGTCATCAGTCCGCTCTCTTCACCTGCATCTGTAAACATAATAAGTCAACAAATTTACCGCTAAAGCGTCTTTAACACTTTTGAATCGAATATTTGAACGAAGTGTTACAGGCGAAATTTTCCGGATGCTGTATTGAAGTTTTACATTTGACTGAAATAAGAGACCTAAAGGTCTAGCACAGTGTTTCCCAACCGGTGGTACGCGTACCACTCGTGGTATGCGACGGCATTCCAGGTGGTACGCGAGCACCTTTTCGTAATTTGCGGATATAGTTCGAATTAACAAAAGATTGTAAGTGATCTCAAAATGTTTGTTACAAGTTACTTTGTAGCACTCAACGGGTCTATTGAAAGTGCAAAAGTACGATGGCCAACAACCTTCTATGAACAATATGTCTTTGTCCCGAAATTATTTAGTCATGAAGATAACAAAGGCAATGTTAATGCTTCTGCAATCGCAGTAGGAAACTGCCTTGCCTCCCCCGGGCATGATTTTCGGTGCGCAGTAAGAAAAGTTAATTGTGCCCCGCATCGATCGTCTTGTGGAGAACAAGCAAATACAGACCATTAGTTCGAACTACGTTTTTCATTGCTTTCGTATCTGATATTATTCGATTCAGGAAATATAATAGTTATCAGATCGAAATTACGTTTTCCTCGAACTAGGTGGTACGCGTCGAAATTGTTTTACCTCCAAGTGGTACGCAACCACAAAAAGGTTGGGAATCACTGGTCTCGCAGAACTGAAACAATCATCAACTCGAAAACAGTTACACAGCATAAAAACAATTATTACCAATCCAACCTTAATGTGAGGGGAATTTGTGCGGACCAAGTGCGTTATCTCAGGGCTGGAATCGATAACCTTTCCCAACCCGCGGGCCAAACNAATTCAAGCGGGGAATGCACTTTGCCGGTGAAGAGTCTTTGTTTTTATACATGTTGCCGTTTCATTACCATTTGGGCGCATTTCCTAAAACTATCCCATTGTTTTGTAAAGACGTGCACCAAAAAGAGACGTTCCATTGATCCGGACCAGTACAGGCGCATCTCTTTTGGACCAATTTATGTTTCCAAACCGAAAAAATGTGACGATGTGAGTGGATTGTTTTCAATTTGAAATTTTGTGTTGTAACTTTCATAATGAACCAATGCAGAACAACGGAATGTGCTCGGATAAATGTGAGATGCAGCAGAGCGAGGTGAAATGCTCGTGCTATGGAGATAGGATTCTTGCAGAAGATGGGAACCAGTGTATAGGTGACGAAAATTACGTTGACTATAGTAGTTTGTTATCAAACATACCCTAAGACAAGTGGCGACAACTTACGGCCTGCGGACTCCCATAAACCATCCTGCAAACGGCCGCCAAAGTTAAGAAACTAAAGCGTTGATTCACTTAATTTGTGCGGATGCGCAAATACATGATGTGGTTCCGTTTGATTTTGCCTCACAAACACCTTACACTCGTAAATGAAAGTGACACTATTTTAGTGTGGAAAATTAGTACGGCCTTACAACTTGCTTGGTTTGGCCCGCGGCTTGGGAAAGGTTATCGATTCCAGCCCTGAGATAACGCACTTGGTCCGCACAAATTCCCCTCACATTAAGGTTGGATTGGTAGTAATTGTTTTTATGCTGTGTAACTGTTTTCGAGTTGATGATTGTTTCAGTTCTGCGAGACCAGTGATTCCCAACCTTTTTGTGGTTGCGTACCACTTGGAGGTAAAACAATTTCGACGCGTACCACCTAGTTCGAGGAANCAGGTATAATTGATTCAGTGTTTAATTGTAACCATCTTATCGCTTGACTAAAATCACGATTCTTTTAGCTTTAGCCTTATAGTAGTGTGCCAGTATTTACAACGAATCTTAGTTGAGGCTCCTGGTTCTAACACAAACATCCCTGAGTGACTAACTCTGCTGGGTTCATGTAGCGATTGTGAGTGATCGGATACCAGACGTATATTGGCTAAAACAGCGTCTAACTGAGTATGCTCAAAATGAGTCCACCGTCAAGCTACCTGTCTCATTACACTTCCCGTGGATCATTTTTGACTTAATTTTTTCCGATATCTTTGAGTTGGTGACTTCAATTTGGGTCAACCCATCAGGTTCCACATTCTTCTTTCTCTCGTTAAATTGCCATGAAAATTACGGACACTTTCACTTACACGACAACCGAAAATGAAGTCTTGTACTATAACCGTTACAACGCTTTCTATAGCTATTATGTATGGCAATTATCATCACGAATACACAGAAATGATGGTATCAGTGACAGTAATGGTTGAAAACCACCCAAGAATACAACATATTGTTATCAGGATTCAAGCAACCCGGACATGATTTTCAACTCATATACGATTTGGAATCGTAAAGCGATGGACAAAACTTCCGCAGTACAGCGTTATGTTCGTTACAGTTTGAACGTAACCTGTAAGTACAACGCAACTGCCGAGGTCAACTCCGCCAAAATCAAACCTATAATCCAGTGAGTATAGTTTTTTGACATATAGATGGTACAGCAAACTATTCATTTAGCACTTTTTTGGAGTGTTTATAAATGCTGGTCCAAATATGGTTCTTGTTCTTGTTTTTTTGATGCAACAGCTTGCATTAAATCAGTTACGGATTTCGATCCTGGTTCGCCAAAGCATGATTTAATTTATGATAGGAATCTGTTTGTAATTTTAACAAAAATGTTTTCAATTCAAAATAATGTGGCCTATCTAGTTAAATCAGATTCTGTTGTATTACTTATCACATAGAATATTTTTGTGACACTAATAAAATTGTCACAGGGCGCTTGAAGTTGCTGCAGAGCCGGTTGCTGGCGAATTTGACGTTTCTCTCCAACTCTTCGCCAACGACAGTTTTTCTGTTGCTCTGCTTGCCAACGCTCAAGTCACTGTGCCCGATTTTATTTTCGCCAAGGTGAAACTTGAAGAGATCCCAGACACAGAGACCGACTTCATAATGCAGGTGAGCAGGCAATGACAACTGATTCCAAAATCGGTGATTTTTAAAGTGTTTGTCACATCGCAAATGTTGCCTCTGACGTACATTTACTATACTTTTCCATAAAACGAAACAAAATAAAAACACTCTTTTCGAGGCCGCCTAATTTTTTCTTCCGCAAAAAGGACAAAAAACCCTTTTGAGAATAATAAAGTGAATTTGTATTTCAGGTGGAAGAATGTTGGGCAACTCGAATTTCCACTCCAACAGACTCGCTGATGTATCCTATTATTACCTCTAGGTATGCTGGAATGTCATGACCAAATATTTAAAAATGCATTCTTTAACATAAGGCCGATTTATCCCCTATAATGACTCACATGCATGTACACAATAAACCATACTGTGTAAATTTTGTTTTGAAAAACGGCGTACAGATCGTACGTAACACAACCAACGTTATGCCATATTCATGAAACTTCTATTTGTTCATTAAAAATCAATAACATTATTTTTTGCAAAAGTCGTGTTTCCAACAGAATGTAATGTAACAGTATTCAACGAAAGTTATGTTTGTTTTCAGCTGCGCTGCGACCAGCGGTGGCGAAGATTCCAGCACCAGACAAGTGACAAGAAACTACCA
>QXVZ01025793.1:0-41013 GCA_008931825.1 Phallusia fumigata
GTAAATGGTCAATACAGTCAAATAAAAAAATGCATCCTTTACTGTCGGGAATGTCTGTCTTTTGCCAGTATCGCTTGGTGCCATTTACTTCTGCATAGATGAAAAGACCATCATATTTATGACCGAGCTGTCCCTGTGACAAAAGTATGAACAAATTAAATACACAGATTTTTTAACTACAAAAGTAAGCTTGTCATTAACATAGAAGCATTAAATTTTGTGAAAAAAATTGGAATGTAACAAAAAGGCATACGAACACTTAAATGAATACTAATGTACCTATTAGTGCTTAACATTATTCTGGGGCCCTGCAACGGCATTCTGCATGTAATTTTTTAATACAAGGTTTTGCCCTATAAAGCACAAGTAGTATTTGAACCATACAAAAGTATTATTATTTCATTGATGTTATTTGTTACTTATGTTATAAAAAATGTTTACCTCCTTGATGGCGTGAACAGGCATTGGTCCACACTGAAACTTTCCAGCACTTTCTTCTTGTGGTGTGGCATCAAGGGCCTGCCAACCACCATTACCTTCTGGAAGATCCTCTCTAGCCATCCATACATCATTCCACACATGGAAATTCCTGCAACAAACATAACTTGCTGACATACCCATTAATTTCATTTTAGGACCCATTAATTTTGAAAATTACCACCAAAAAAAATAAGCTTTATGTTTACCAAATAGAATCATCATTGTCAAGAGCTTTGCCTTTCTTGTCAAACATGTAATCCACAGTCAGGTTGCTATGAGTGTCATGGGCTGACTCAAAATTTGTAACACTTCGGGCCGGTATTCCCAGACAGCGCAACACTAAAAAAAGTGGCATGGAATTTCAGTGGGTTACACCAAAAATGCTTCATTGCAAATGAAATAGATACACACCTGTTGTAAGAACACCAGAGAAAACCCAACATTGGCCATACTTCACTGGTCCAGATTTCACAAACGTTTTCAAAATTTCCACACTACCAATCCAGTCACTGGGACTTTTTCCATCTTCATAATCTCCACTCCAATTGCCAACTAATACTCCGCTATCATCCTTAACAATGCAAAACACATTTGCAATATTTGGTTCACAAAACAGCAGATACAAAAAACATAAAAATAGGCAACTAAGGGTTAATACACACTTTTCATTTTATTTGAGGGAAATGGACCAAAAAATTCAGTTTTGCCTGATTGAGCAACAATCACCCTAATGTAATGCTTAACTTAACTTGGTTGCTACAGTATACACATTTAATATCACAGCAGCTGCTACAATCTTTTGCAGTTTTGTCCAGTACCTGCCTGGGCTAAAAGCTAACAAGTTTGACAATTTTAATTTGCAAATTTGATTGTTATACAGTAAACTCACTTACATTGCTGTTGACCAGTGCAGACATGTGTCGAGACAATTCTACCGGATCACTTCGATCTCTGTAACGGACGTTACCCATATGAAGCAGTTTTAGGCATGCCTTCATTACATCTGCCTCAAACTGCAAATTTATTTGTGTGAGACAATAAAAACATGGCTAAAGGAAATATAGGAAAAAAATTTACCTGTCCAAAGTACCAATCCATTTGACCAATTCTTCTGGCACTTCCATAAAATTGCAACCCCTCCTCATTTAATACATATTCCTTTCTCCATGCTTCATTTCCAAGGTACACCGGATCATCTATACATAAATCAAATGCAAACTTGTAACAATTTAGGTATAACATTCTTGCATTTTATCCCTATGCCAGTCCTACTGGTTCTGGCTAGCCCTAGGGCAGTATTAATGTGTTCTTTATGTGTTCTAAGTTCATAAGTTATAAGCAAGATATACAAAGTGTTTATGTCACAACTGGATACAAGGATAAGCAAGAAACAATTGTAACAAATGAAAAACATCAACTTCCAAACAGCAGACATACGTTTTGACCATGGATTAAATACAGCAATAATGTCGTTCGTAACATTAACCACAGGCGAACTTCGTCTTCCATCACGGATTCTCATTGCCAATAGCCATTGTCCAACACCAGTGGATTTTGCTGAGGTGTGAATCTCGACAGTTATGATGTCACCTGAACAGATTTTGTCATTTTCTAATGCTTCTAAAAACAAAGGTACATTTGTGCAGAAATCGTCCTGAACCACAGGTGCTTAATATAGATGGTTCCAGTTTCGGATAATCTATAATAGAGCTGAAGTTTACAGCACAGTCAAATCAGTCTGTGTAATTCCTATTGCAAATAATTAAATCGATTTGGCCAAACAAATGGCATCATCAGTTCTAAACAATATGTAACATATAAATAATGTCAAGGTAAAAAGGATTGCAGTATAAAATCGGAGCCACTATCACTGCACCCTCAACGCACTGGTATGCACCAACTACAAAAGCGCCAGCAATTGCAATTCACGCCCAAGAAAAAGGGCGATGAGAAACATAGAAGGTTCGAAAAACCACCTTTAAAAACTACTTGAATTGTAGCAGGATAATTTTTTCGATATTAATGGTAGCATTGATTTTCCCAAACTATTTGTCCTCGCATACGTCCAACATGTGCACATCGGGTTGCTCTAAAAACGTCACCTTAAAACACTGTTCTATGCCGGTCTTTTTTGCAAACAGATCGGGTGAAAGCGGTGGTAATGGTGGAGCAACGCGGCTTTATCATTGGTAACTGAAAGGTCAAATGCCTTCTATGTGGAACGGTGGGCATTCCATCGTGGAAAATTTATTTGTAGTTTAACCGACATAATGCTCGTGACAGATTGTACATGTCGCCACGTACACACCGAAATCGTTACAATTTATCCGTAGCTTGAACAGGTTTTTTTTAAAAGTATCTGTGGAAAACAACATAGATTTGTAATGTTTAAAATGCCCACATCAGGCGCAGGCCCCACAAGGCTTTGATAACCCTTGCGACGCGGTGGTTTCAGCCAGTGCAATTTTGCGGTGACTATTCAGCAAGCTACCAAGGGTAATGTGGCGTTTGCGACTTTGCCATTCAGCTTTAATCCCTTCTCGATCTTCATCAAATCAGGAAACGATGTCGCCCATACGACATTTTGTTGTTTGACCCTTGGTGAAGTGCACTGAGGGTCCCGTTTGTCCCACTTTGCAGCCAGGTTGATTCCTTCACCATTGCATTTGCAAAGTCAGATTTTATGCACTTTTGCTGCAATCTTGTAAGACTTCTTGTGTAATCTAAAGGGCGTTCGTTAGGTCTTCGCAGCCGCGTAGCCTCCGATATCATAATAGAATTGAAGACATGCGGTTAGTGAGACAAACCGTTGACAGCCAATCGCTTTTTGTTTAATTTTCTGAAAGTCTTTGGCAAAGAAGCCAGGTTCTTTAGAACATGCTTCATGTGGAACATCCAGAAATCCTAGTTGTGCACCCGCACAGGTGGTGTTCAGATAGTTGAAAGTAAGCGTCAGACCCCTTGAGCTGAATGCTTGCATCAGGCGTGTTTTTGACGCAGGTTGTATTTCTCTCACCCGAATGATAACCAAACGATGTCATCAATAAACCTTTTAATAAGTTCTGTTCCTGACAGTAGCAACCGTTCTTGATGTTTAATAATAAAATGAAATGCGATGTTAGCAATAGACACCGAGTGGTTATCCCCAGTGACGACCCTACTCCGTTAAGTCTAGGACCCATCCTGATACGGCGTGATAACACTCTGCAACGTAAACAACGTGAGTTTCACAACAGTCCTACAACTTGTGGCATTAAATCTGGAGTGATGTTGTAAGGCATGACTTAGAGCCTGTGCAACCAGATCACGGTCAAGATTGGAGTAGAGACTTGTCACATCTGCCGCCACCAGGTAAAGCGTCTTGCCCAGTTTCGGTTTATGGTCAGTTTTCCATTGTTCAAGGTGCGATAAAGTCTTTGCTGTCTCTGCAGTATTCATTCACGCCAAATTGGCAGTAACGGGTGCTGATGGGTTTTATCAAATACTGAAAGGCTGTGACTCTTGATGTAGTGATGTTACCGGCGGACAACAGTCGGACTAGAATGTCCATGATACTTGTGGCATTAAGGACATCTGGTTCGAGTTTGTGCGTTTTAAACAGTGAATGCACTTAGATCGACTATGAACCGGCAAAAAACTTAGCCAACGTACCGTACACACATGGTTATAGCTTACGTTCTCGTTTATGAGTCCCACCGTTTAGAGCAGCATATTGTCGTCAATGACTGCTAATGAATGACCCTATATTTTTTTACATTTTATACCTTGACATTATTTATATGTTACATATTGTTTAGAACTGATAATGCCATTTGTTAGGCCAAATCGATTTTATTATTCGCAATAAGAATTACACAGACTGATTTGAGTGTGCTGTAAGCTTCACTCCTATTATAGTTTTTAAAATCAAGTTGTCATTCTAAAAACTAAAGTAACACAAATTGGTTTAAAGCTAAGGAAAAATCGGTGTTTCTCAAACATTTCAGTGTAAAGTTTGTTAACAGCAGCTTTAAGCACCTATGGCTTCAGTAATTGGGATAATATATAGGAAGCAACATTTTGGCATCCCAGTCACTTACAGCATTGCACAATGGCAAAGCTTTTCCCACCAATCCTTTGTATGACAAGCAGCAATATAACATTACATGACAAGCACTATTACACACAAGGGCATTGAAAAGTACTGTATACCTTCAGATAGTGGTGTAGGCTATAGGCAGGAAAAACTTTGTGACAATATACGACTAATTTTAGGTGATGGGTGGAAACAGTCAATCACAATCAAATAGAGGAAGTAATAGCTCATATATTATACTGCCAAGTTGCAAATAACTTTAACATCGACAGTCATACGCGTCAAGTATGCGGTGGTCATAGGAATACACTAAAACGTTAATAACAGATAATTATAATTCAGTTGTAATGCTCAATGTAACATGTTTTTCCTTCCTAAATCTAAGGATGCTTTCCAAAGTTTTCTTGGTTAACTTATGTTGAGCTTTATCAGAGCAGTATACACCAAACATGGTCCAAACATTATGTTTTAATGCATACAATGAACCAATATTCATTAGCAACCTAGGTTGATCTTAAAAAGGAATCACCTTTCTAGAACCCTGTTCAGGGCTATGTGCCTTTAACATTTAGATATTTTTTAAAGCACAGTTTGGTCGTCACAGTATGCCAGTTTACACTTGGTTTTACATACTGTAACAGTGTTGGTTTTCTGTAAGTGAAGTTATTAGCCAACCAAGGAAGTGTTATACAAAGTTTTGTCAAGTGTTGGAATTCAGCAATTCTATGTTATTGTGTTGTTAGTTACATCACAACACTTTGCATATTTCTACAACTTGCCCCCTTGTCATCAGAACAGTATTTTGCAACAAATAAATCCAAATTGTTTGACACAACAATGTTTTACACAGTAGCAAGATTTAAACCCTACATTTACCAGTGGTTCTATCAATACATATTTTTTAAATTGGTTGCATACCAACAGAAGCCAATAAGTTGTGTCCAACATTGTCTTCATCTGGTTTGGGATCAATGCGTGGCAGGCGAATTAATGAGCCGTGGTGAACCATTGGCCTTCCACCTGAAAAAAAAACACATTGTAATGTATATCATAGTATTTACTACACCAACTGAACAGCCCTGCTAGTTGTCACAATTGCTTTGTTTATAATTGAAACTAAAAATAATATTCACCCATTCTTAGCTCAAAGTCAGCAGTTTCTGTGGCCTTTAATTCCCTTGACAAAGTAATCATCATTTTAAAAGGAAATCCCCTTCTGAACACCACTTCTTGAGTCTCATAATCTGATGTGAAATGCTTCTTAGTTGTTTCATCTTTGAAAAGCTCCACTGACTTGACCAGCAATGGCTCTGGGTAACAAGCAACAAAATGGGTGTAAAGTAATGCATACTATTTTGCCACAAAAATCAGCATAGACACAATTAGAAAATGAAAAAATACATTTACAAGAACAACTACTTTTTAGCTCCACTGATTTGATCAGTAAATGGCTCTTTAACCTGAATACAGAACAATGCTTAAGTTTCCAAAGAATTGCATACATTAAATATGCATGACAAACGTACCTGAAGCCCAACGAGACGTTCTTCTAGACATTCCAAAGTTGTTGACTACTGAGTGACAAGAAGCAGGAAATATTCTGTGTGTTGCAAACAATGCAAGTTTTGTACAAGACAACAATGTAAGAAACATACAGGTCAAATTGCCCAAGCTGCAAACGTTATGCACAATACAAATTCAAATATAGCGCTTTGCCCTGCAGTCCTGTTCTACTCTCAGGGCTCTATCTACCTTGTATTGCCACAGGCAATCTAAATGTACTTAAAACACACGACATTTTGCAGAACTTCCGCAAAAACGTTGCTGTATCCTAAAATCTGCTTAGCGTTTTGTAATGACAAATGTGGCAAATTAGTACAGTCAGTTTTGCTCCTAGTCGTGACTGGTGAGCCTATGGCGTGATTCACCATTGTTTCCGCACTTTCATTTGCCGGCGGCACGTACCACAACAATATCGTGACGTCACTCATGCGAAAAATTCCCGCCAATACCTCATACCGTTTTTATTTATTTATTTGCTGTTCAAACGGGATCAAAACCTAACTGTCCAATTTCCAAGCTTCCATGTTCAGAAAACTGCGGCTTTAACGCAAACACCCCTAAAGAAGCTTGAATGTTATTTTTACTGTCTGCGTTGCGTCTGAAAGACCCGGCAAAACAGGAAACAGCTCCATTGAATGGTGCAAACGCTGTGTGATGCTAATGAGAATACTAACAGTTAATACCTCAGACCGCCAGTTACGTTAAAGATTATGCGCTACAAGCATTTTAAACAGCACCAAACAAATTGCAATCTCTTTATTTCCGCAAGTCATCACGTCAAACAACACGTTCCTATTCATCTGAGTCTTCTTCTTCAGCTTCATGCAACCATTGGATAAATTTTTCGACCTGCAAAATTGTTTTCATTGTAACACAGAATACCTTTCGGAAAACGTGTTTTACGTTTTAACGAAACGCCTAAAAATACAAGTGCTGGCTTACTATCGAGACCATTAAAAACCTTGAATACTGCACTGAATACAAAAAGTGACCAATTTAACAATGTAAAATTGCATATTAAACAAAATATTTGTCAAATTAAAACCCCCGTTGGTGTTTCTAATATATTAGGTGTATTTTGTCAACAAATTTTTGTACTTGTACAGCAAAAATAAAAATACCTTTTTGCGAATTTGTTGTGCAGTCAAATCACCCACAAGTTCCTTTGGATTTGAGTTCCAATGGAGTATAACCTCTTCACAAATTACATCATTTTCATAAAGAAGCATTAAAATCTGTAAAACAAGAGGTATATTAGTTGTACAAAACCCCCATAGATTAACATTTTGAGACAAATGGCTAACACACACCTTTATTAAAGCATTTGCAGTGTGGTCATGTTGGGATGCATATTCCTCCAAAGTAAATAGATAATCTAATTGTGACGAACTGCTTTTGTTGTATTTGCAAAGAAGTGGCAAAAGATAAAGTACAATCTGTAAATATTTTTTTGATACTTAGGTTGCAAGCTTCATTAATTGTGCTACTACGTTAATAAAACAGCTACATATTATTAAAACATAACTGTCAGAGAAGTTGTATAAGTGAATATATGCACATATTTTCATACCAATTTGAGGCATGAAAAGTAATCTTTGTCATTGGCCTTTTTAAAATCTGCAATCTCCAAACTTGCCCTCATGACAGTTTGAACAACATCTTTCACAGACATGTTATAGGCATACTTGGAAGAATTGATCTGTAAACAATTAATAGTGTAAGTCTGAATGTCAAATGGGTATTTTCATGAACATGTTTGACAAGGCACCTGACAATTTTAAGTCAAAAGTATATGATACAATACTGTACCTCCAAAATGAGATTATCACAGTCAATTTTTTCATCAAATCCTCCCAAAAGGCTTTCCTTGACTTCCTGTTGAAATACTGTAAGAAATGGAAACCAAAGTAAAGTATGTTATTTCTGGCAGCACTGTTATAATTATACCAAATTAAATTGCCATTTTGATTGAACTATTATTACCTACTATCTCATAAGTTACCATTTACCGAGATTGACTATAATTCAAATGTCTATCTTGTTAAAAAGTCAGCAGAACATGTTTGGCTAACAGAGGAGATTTTATACTCAATACTTTGCTGGTAGAAGTTTTACATTATCTTATACAGGTATGACACAAGGTGTGCAAGGCAGCCACAAACTTGTAAGGTCATCATCAATAACGAGAGACTCCTGGTTTTCCTCATCCTCATCATCAGTTGGTAAGTCTGAGTCTACATCTGATTCATCATCTTCTTCCATGTGACCTTGATTGGTAGTGCTTTGGTAGTCATGTAAAGACATGCCTGCAAAAGATAAAACTTGTGTTAACAGTTGCATGCTCCTGTTGAATTGCTAAATTGCTGAATAAAAAATACAAACTGCTGATGTTTTGACTATAGTTTTATTACATAACTTACCCCACAATGCCATTTCAAGTGCATTTATATCATCACTGTCTTCGGCCTTCCAAACATAACCTTGACCCTCATTTCCAACCTCANGAAGTATAACCTCTTCACAAATTACATCATTTTCATAAAGAAGCATTAAAATCTGTAAAACAAGAGGTATATTAGTTGTACAAAACCCCCATAGATTAACATTTTGAGACAAATGGCTAACACACACCTTTATTAAAGCATTTGCAGTGTGGTCATGTTGGGATGCATATTCCTCCAAAGTAAATAGATAATCTAATTGTGACGAACTGCTTTTGTTGTATTTGCAAAGAAGTGGCAAAAGATAAAGTACAATCTGTAAATATTTTTTTGATACTTAGGTTGCAAGCTTCATTAATTGTGCTACTACGTTAATAAAACAGCTACATATTATTAAAACATAACTGTCAGAGAAGTTGTATAAGTGAATACATGTACATATTTTCATACCAATTTGAGGCATGGAAAGTAATCTTTGTCATTGGCCTTTTTAAAATCTGCAATCTCCAAACTTGCCCTCATGACAGTTTGAACAACATCTTTCACAGACATGTTATAGGCATACTTGGAAGAATTGATCTGTAAACAATTAATAGTGTAAGTCTGAATGTCAAATGGGTATTTTCATGAACATGTTTGACAAGGCACCTGACAATTTTAAGTCAAAAGTATATGATACAATATTGTACCTCCAAAATGAGATTATCACAGTCAATTTTTTCATCAAATCCTCCCAAAAGGCTTTCCTTGACTTCCTGTTGAAATACTGTAAGAAATGGAAACCAAAGTAAAGTATGTTATTTCTGGCAGCACTGTTATAATTATACCAAATTAAATTGCCATTTTGATTGAACTATTATTACCTACTATCTCATAAGTTACCATTTACCGAGATTGACTATAATTCAAATGTCTATCTTGTTAAAAAGTCAGCAGAACATGTTTGGCTAACAGAGGAGATTTTATACTCAATACTTTGCTGGTAGAAGTTTTACATTATCTTATACAGGTATGACACAAGGTGTGCAAGGCAGCCACAAACTTGTAAGGTCATCATCAATAACGAGAGACTCCTGGTTTTCCTCATCCTCATCATCAGTTGGTAAGTCTGAGTCTACATCTGATTCATCATCTTCTTCCATGTGACCTTGATTGGTAGTGCTTTGGTAGTCATGTAAAGACATGCCTGCAAAAGATAAAACTTGTGTTAACAGTTGCATGCTCCTGTTGAATTGCTAAATTGCTGAATAAAAAATACAAACTGCTGATGTTTTGACTATAGTTTTATTACATAACTTACCCCACAATGCCATTTCAAGTGCATTTATATCATCACTGTCTTCGGCCTTCCAAACATAACCTTGACCCTCATTTCCAACCTCACCGATATCGAAGCTTTTCTAACAATTGTTAATAAATCTAATTACAGACCCAGCAAATTATTACCATAACCAGGGCTAGCAAAAAATGCAAATTTCCCAGGAAGCCAACAAAAATTTCCCGCTAACTTTTGGCAAATCCCTTAAATACCATATGTAACAGGAATAATCAACTAATAGATGTTACATAAACAGCCAAAAAATTATCATGAGTGGGACCAATTTCTCGGGAAGGAGCTTCCCCATTTCCCCACTTTTTCTCATCATGACCATAACCCTGGCCTTTTAGTTACTCTTTTCTGCAATTAGTTATAAACAGCAAAACAAAAAGGAAAATAAAACCTTGATGAGTTCTTTACTGTCGTTCCTAAACAGATAAATAGTTGTTCCACTTTGGACAGTACATTTTGGACCAATTTTCACCTAAATAGAGAGAATCCATACAAAGGTTTTTTTGTCATATTTGCCTAAAATTTAACTTCTTACTTTTTCGCATATTGCGCTATGAGCTTCAAGTGTACTGTTTTCCATGATATGAACACCGTTGCAGATAACAGATTTGTCAAGCAAACAATGGTTACCAATTTGTACATTGTTCCAGATGTAACAACCTGGTAAATATAATTCGACCATGTAATATATGATACAACACAACAAACTTAGTTGACAACCATATTTGCACCAGAAAGTACAACAGTACAAACTGTAATGACAGGAAAAACAACAGTTTCTGTTTTAAAAAATAATATAAAAAACTCTTTGGTGGGTTGATTAGTTGATTACATGAGCATTTAAAAAATTTAAACTTTTTCTAAGGTAATTTGTGCTTGACCTGTCAGCTGTCACAAAATTGATTTAAATCAAATTTGCACAAAATATGTGAAGGACACATACCATCAATACAGCAATCGTCAGCAATATTGCAGCCAGCACCAATAACTGAATTTGTAATTCGACACCGATTTCCTATTATTGTTTTAGGTCCAATGATGCAGTTGTCTCTTACCACAGTGTCATGCTCCAACGTGCAGGTTTGATGAATGTATACGTTATGCCGAAGTAAGGTGTATCTTCCCACTATAATAAAAGCACAACAGGTTTTAACAATAACTGCATTTTACTTCCACTATTGTGACCTTTTACATAATATTACAAAGTGCAAAACTTTTGGTTGGTCAAAAAACAAACACAAATCAAATAGCAGGATAACATTTGTAAGGATAATAAGGATAACATTTGTAGGCATGAATAAAGGATAGTTCCCATTTTCTTTGTGTTGGTTTACCAAACTTTTCTTTTTTGCCATAAATATAAGCCAAAACACAATACTTCAAAATGACATGTGATGCAGAATTTTTTTGGAAAAAAATAAATGATACTAAAGTGGGAGTTCATCATAGTGCTATTCTCTATATATTCAGTACTTAGTTTTACACTTGGTCCCACAGTTACCCAAGCTTTTTTGACATGATTGT
The DNA here is from genome assembly GCA_008931825.1 of Phallusia fumigata. Classification (NCBI taxonomy): domain Eukaryota; kingdom Metazoa; phylum Chordata; class Ascidiacea; order Phlebobranchia; family Ascidiidae; genus Phallusia; species Phallusia fumigata. The sequence continues at coordinate 11,414 of QXVZ01025793.1, forward strand.
TTCTGCAGGCCGTAACGCATGGGTCCCCCTCATGCAATACTAAAGTTTAATTGTAGGGTACCATGAATATATACGCAGGACAGTAGCAGATATTTGTAATACTGACAAACACTGACATGTTATACAAGATTTTTAAAATTTTATCGAGTTCGGATGTTGTATGACAATATACCCTCACTTTAGGGACTACTGGGGCTATTAGGAAAACCACAACAATCAATGCACCACAATGATATTGTATACAAACTGTCCAAATTTCACCAAATTGGGACAATGTTTAGTAATTTGCACCCCTCTAAGTGGCTAACTAGTGACAGCTCCCACCTCCAACTTACGTCTGTTCAAGTTTAATTAAACTTATAATTTATTACAACTTCACTTGTACCACTACATTCACAGAACCCTTTTGTCTGTGGTGCTTTAAAGCATAAAAACATTTAACTCTTCTGGGGCTAGCTGGTCAACCACTGTGGCTTTGAGGTTAAAGTCAGTAATTAATACACCACAATGACATGTTAAGCAAACAGTCTAAATTTCAACTAATTTGGACATAGGGTCAATTAAATCGGATCACACACTGCCATGATTAGCTGTAAAAGTTTCATCCAAATCCACCAAACATTTCATGCCAAAATAGCATGGAAAAGCTGCAGGGAGAGAAAAACAAAGTGAGAAAAAATGACCCATAAACATAAAAACAAAATGGCAAAATTCAGGGGTAGCAAAATAGGTTATATTTTATAATGGCTGCCACCCTGGAAGTTTAGTTGGGTTAACATGTCACCTCTGTTAATCACAAAATTTGCAGCCATGTAAAGGTTATAGCTTCGATTTTATTCTTGAACTCTGATACACACCTGATTTGCTTGAATCGAAATCATCATAGCAAAACTCAGGAACAAATGGATACGTCCATCTTGAAACTACATTTTTACTGACAACATCATAAGTATGCAAACTGTTGACTCTTGCACAATATTGGTTATCAATAACATGCATGTGAATTTGATTACCTAAAAACTAAAAAAAAATAAAATTTGGCATTTTTATCATACCTTTTACTTTTAGAAAAGCGGACCCATAACCACACTTTTCTTTACTTACTTCTTCATTGATTAAAATTCCCTTGACAAAGTCCAGTTGTGTTTGATAATCAAAATTGTCTGTAAACAGGGTTGGAACTTGAGGTGCACAAATCCATATTCCAGAGTCAACCAAATCATACCTAATCTCAACTTTTTGGGATGGATTTTCAAAAATGCTCTACAAAACACAACTTGTTATGTTTCATAATTTGACTTATATTAGTTAGGTAACTGTAGGGGCTATAGGGTAAAACAAATTAAACAATGAAGCACTATAGCCCAACTTAAAGGAGCATTAACAAAACTGCAAGATAAAAAAAGTGTGTCTCTACAGAAAAGGAGATGGCAATAAATTTTGACAATAAATCAGGTTTTCAGACCTACCATTGGAAACATGACTTTTTTTTGCTCACAACTTTTGTAGTAGTGAAGAACCCTCTTAGTAATAGAATCTGAAGCAATAACTACAGTGTCTTCTTGTGATCTAAGTCGATGCTTTGGTGAGGACTTTGACATTACAAGGGTCATAAGTGGCACATTTTTATCCTTTTCCCTTCTTACTCTACAAACAAAATTTCAGTCTGTATATTTAAGTGCCAAAGAAAAATAGGAAGCTGACAACAATCTTAACACTTGCTTGTTCATAGACAGTCAGCTTTTACATACACTTGTGGTCCAATTTTAAAACAAGAACGCTTTGTAATATCTGAATTAATGTGCATTCGGTCCCATAGTTAAATATGTTTTTATGCTATAGTTGTTTCTGCAGACAGAAACACATGGACTCAAAATATCTATATATTTATTGTTTACACATTCTTCTATATATATGTACATGTTAAAAAATGTGGGGTACCACAAGCAGGTTCACAGAACAGTAGCAGATAATTGTAATAATTTTCTGATTTGTGTTTGATTAAGTTGAGTTGTGTTTTTACTAACAACTAAGAGAAAAAAAGAGGCATTGCTTTTAGCCTACGAACCAACCTACAAACTTCAGCACAATTACACCATCTGAAGAAAAAGTATCAACTTGACCAGACACAAATTTTATGCCCTGATTAAACAAATTTAAAATTGGAGTTTTGAATTTTTTCCCCAAACTGACAGACATATTCTTAGTTGTGCAAGCAGTAGGAGCTTAGGGTTAGCCATTCTATAAGTGTGCAAAACAATTGTGTGATATCTCAAAGAAAAGGTGAAAGGCTGGCTTTCACCAATCTTCTATTCTACTACCTCTACAGCCTATTAGAAATGAAAAATAAAAAAACAGAATCACATTGGATCATGGTCCAATCTACAAACTTTTAGAAAAAGAGACTCATATCAATAAGCGTCCCCTTTAAAACAGGACCTATAATCACAATGTTGTTTTGCACTTCGTCCCTTGGTTTACCTTGGCTTTTATTGCATGTTTGTTTCCGCAAGCAGAAATGTATGGGTCGCATGAAAAACTTTGCCAGGGTAATGTGAATACTGCAGCAAATGTGTACAACAAACTTTCAGTGAAATAACATATCTTTTAAGAGAGGGGTAATTGAATAGAAAAATACAGCCTGCTTCACAAATAAATTCCAGTGATAATACCTATGTTCTTCCAAAGCCACTTTTAGTTGAACATTTGACACAATGTCACCACGAACAACCAAAAAATTGGATTCAAAGAGGGATTTTTGATCAACATCACGCATCACATCACCAAGGGATGTAAAGTCAGCAGAAACTATTGGAGTGACTTTGCAAGGTGATGATCTGTTTGAATAAGGTACAGATTTATTTTTGGTTAGAAACTTTCCAGGCAAGTGAATGTACCCTACTTACGGCTTCATCCATTTGCTTTTGGACAAGTAGTCCTTAACTTGGCCAGCAAGGTGACAGCAATACACATACACATGCTTCACCTCACAAGAAGCTAAAAACTCCAAGGTGTAAGACAAAATTGGCCGATTTGCAAGGGGGAAAAGACACTAAAACAAATAAAAATTGTATACTACAAAAAATCTTACGCATTTTTAACAATTTTTTGAACAAATATTGTTTAAAATTTAATGCAGTATCAAAGTTGCAGCTGTACCTGACTATTAAGATATTGTCAGTGAAACAAAAATAAATTTAACATGAAAGATAAAGTCAAATACTGTAAAATTTGGCATCAACAAAACATGAAAATATAATAAAAAATTACCCTTGGCTGTGTGGCTGATATGGGATAGAACTGCAGATCAAAACTGTCAGCAATAACCACAGCTTCCAAAGCATTTTCCTGTTGTATGCTGGCATTTTGAGTGTCGGACTTCTTGCCTGGCATTTTGCCCGTAATGCGAGGGAGCTATATCCTATGTATTATTTGTTTGCACTACAGGAAAGGTAATATTTTGTGATAAATCTAAAAACATCATTAAACAAGAAAACACGACATTTTTGTTAATTCAGTTGGGCTCCGAATTTGGAAAATACGTTATGAAAACTAAATATATGGTTCAAACCAACTAAGATATTCAAATAACTGTAGCATATGTGGTGCACGTGCAGGTTTGCTTAGAGACGCGAGCTCTTCAAATTTTCAGTCAACACGTTGATGCTCAAAGTGATTCAAGCGGAATGAACCATAGCGAAACATGGGTCAAAGGTTATATTTGGCGCGAACTTTAGGTTGTGACGAGATGTTTGGAGTGTTTCGTGGCTTGTAAGAAGCAAGAAATGAGCTGAGTGAGCTGAAAGTAAACGAAGTCACAAAAATCTGCACAAGATTGTTCATTATTTCACAGTTTTATTACTATTCATTGTAATGGTAGTCAAACGTGAAAAAGAGTTGTTCTATTTTGGCAGTGTAGTGTTTACCCTTTTTACCTGTAGGAGCTTTTAGTTTTTTAATTTGTTGCTAAAAAAATGGAAAACGTTGACCCAAATAAAACAAACAGGTAAGTATCCTAACACTGTTATATCTCGTAAGCATGTTGCAAATTATAAATATAACTAAACCACAGGGACCTTAACAGCAGAAGAGATGATTATTTGGAATGGAGAGATTACTTTATGGCTGTTGCCTTTCTTTCAGCACAGAGAAGTAAAGATCCGAGTACACAAGTAAACAACTTAAGTATAATTTTAATGTCTTAAAATCATTTTGACCAACTTCCATATCACAGGTAGGAGCTTGTATTGTAAATGATGAAAACAAAATTGTTGGTATTGGTTACAACGGAATGCCTAATGGATGTAGTGATGATGACTTGCCATGGAAAAGAGACTCTGATGATTGGTTGGATACCAAATACCCATATGGCGAGTAGAATGTTACATTGGTAGAAGATTTGAAACATGTGGTACAATTTGTTATGTGTGTTTTTGTAACAGTTTGCCATGCTGAAATGAATGCAATAATGAACAAAAATTGTTCAAGTGTAAAGGGATGCACTATCTATGTGGCTTTATTTCCATGCAACGAGTGTGCAAAAATAATTGTGCAATCAGGTATGTAAATAATATTAATTTTCAGTTACCTAGTTCAGAAATATATTTTCTTTGCAATTTTAGCCTGTGGAATTATGGAGTTTAAAACATTTGATGCCAGAAGACTGATAGATAGTAATCCAACAAACAAAACTATCCTTATATACAGTCACTCATGCAAAAAACTTTTTTGTTACCAGGTATCAAGCATGTAGTATATTTTTCTGACAAACACAAAGAAAAACCATCAATGATTGCATCCAGACGATTGTTGGATCTTGCTGGGGTGCCATATACACAACATGTGCCAAAACAAAAAAAAATTGAAATAAACTTTGATCAAATAGACATTCGAGGAACTAAAAAAAATAGTTTTTTGTAAAACTTCTAAGTTTTTTTGGAAACTAAGTACGTTGGGTTTAACTAGATGTATAAATTGTTTAAAAAAGTGTACAAACTAGCTTGCATACAACAAGATCAAAAACGTTATTAAATAACGTTTTGATGGACAGTTTTTTGTCTGTGCTAAAGGTACAGTTTTGTAAAGAAGGAAAACAACTTTTATGATTTATTGCAACAAACTTAATATTGGCTGTGCTTTGTGACAGTACAGCTATGGTTTTTTAAGGAGGCAAAGCTGAATTCAGAAAATTTTAAGGATGCATAGAAGGATAATGTTGCTCCATGCTTGAGTAATTGTGGTGATGTCTTTAAAAATGCTTCTTTTATCTGTTGTTTAACAACAATGTTTGTGTTTTTTGTATTCTTTGTGATTTTACTGATATAGTCCAATAAACAAACGGTAAATTTGTCATTGTGCCGATATAAAATGTTCAATGCAACTACGTAAAGTATTTTATTACAACTACTATACATCAAATTATTATGCTGCCATATGTGGTTGTATTAAAGAAATAGTAATCAAAAACCTTTTTGCATGTTAGTAACCCACCGTGCCGCCATCATCAGTTGAAAAAAATTTTGTGTAACCTTACCCCCGATCGCAATGATCTTCAAATTTATATTATGTGCTAAGCGCGAGCGGGCTGATTGACGGTTGCGCTCGATAAAATGGAAACATTTAAACCAGGTTACTGTAGAGGGCAGGAAGCAGAAATGACGCCACACTGCTGTAGAGTAGGGTTGCCAGATTGACATTTCGATAAAAAGTCAAACAATTCCATAAAAATATCAAATACATTTTTTACACTCAAATGATTTATAAAAACAGCCGAAGGTGTTACAGCTTCACCACAACAGGTTCCTACGTGAAGAAAATGCACTTCATGGTCGATTTGTATGATTACGAATCACAGGTATGAACAAAAACCATAAACGTCGCACGCAAATTCACGGCAGCACAACAATCCTATCAGCCTTATGGGATTTCTGTTGCGTCATTACCATTTGGTCTTTCATAATTTGCTAGTAAATAAGTTCTGTGGAAAGCTTTAACGTAAAGTCGCAAGTCACGTCACATCACAAGCCTAATGCAAACTTTGGCGGGCCATATGCAACACAATCAAAACCACAGTCGCGGGTCGCACTTCGGACACGTTTGACTTAACTGCTGTGTTGCGGCCACATCAATTTCGCAACAGCACGGAATGTAATGTTTCATTTGTGGTGTTCAGGCTGGTAGTATACAATCTAAACTCCTCGTATGTCTGTGATCATCAGTGTAATTTTATGGAAATGGCCCATGTTGATTAATTTTAGCAACAATGTACAAAAAGCCAAACAAATTTTCTGACGCCAACCATCTTGAAAAAAGCCAGATTTCTGGAATTTGGCTTCAAAAAAGCCAATCTGGCAAGCCTGCTGTAGAGCACTAACGTTTGGGATATCTGATATCTCGGCGAGACGTTTTTTATTCGGATGCAACATTACGCTTGGGGGCGGAAAAGTGCCACATACAATTAGCCTACACTTTTCCTGAAAACAGAAATGTCACGCATCAGGTTGCATCTATATTGTGTAATAAAAATATTTGTATTTGTCTCGTCTTCTCCACCGCACCTGCTTATATACGCTATTTGTTAAAAGCCCAGTGATGTGGGATTGTATGCTGCATCTTTTGATTAGACTTTGAGCTGGGTCCAAAACAGTTCCGCCTTATCTACCTGCAACTACTACCTTGTATAGGTTTCAATTTTTTTGGAAACACGGCCCATCGTGTTAACAACACTTCATTTACAGTGAGGTCAATAAGTAGTACTTATAAGTAGTGTGACACCGTACCCCAGTACGTGTAGGGCATAGATTTAAAACAGAGATTTTAAATAACAAATTGATTTTGTTTATTGTACCTGTAAGCTTGCAATAATGCCCAGTAGTTGCTTGTCCTTATTTTGCTGCAAGGTCGTTGGAGCGTCGTCCCATTATGGATTTCCATTTACTTTTCACCTCGCGCAGCTCGAAAGGTGTTCGATAAATCTTTGCCTTCGCGGCTCGACAAATTGTCGATGGGCGGGCATGGCGTTTTGAGCGTCCGCAGCCTGACGCGCGAGCATCGTTTATTCTGCGATTGTTTTAATTGCGCTTACCTCCTATTCCCAGTTTAATGGCTACGCGGGCCTAAATCGTAGACTGCTATAATCCAATCAGGGCCGATTCCCGGAGGAGCGTTTCATTCCCGCGCGCCGCAATGACAACCCGGCTGAGCGAAGTCATTTGTCTAATGGTTTTTGTTGGGCGCGCGGTGACGACGAGGAGGCAAACGCGTGCCGAAAATGATTTAAAATCCGTACACGGAAAAGCGATTTGTCGTCAACAAAACCTGACTGCTGCCAACAGTCAAAAAATTGCGCCTTGGCCCAAATAAAAATCAGCCTTGGTCGATTGGATTAATAAACTGTACTTAAATGATAACAATGTCGTTTGTACTGTTTGTGTTTGTTGCATCGAGAAATTTGCTCTTTACCCAAACGTTTATGTGTCATGGTTTTTGGAAATCTGGAGTACCCGTCCAAATTTTTCGTATTGGCTATAGTTGCTATAACTTTGCAGTCATTCATAATTAATTTCTAAAACAATGTCATCTGCATTGTAAACATAGTAAAAATTAACCCCCCGCGCCAACTTGCCTGCACATCCACCGGTTCGGTACCTCTGGTCCTAATGCATTTATTGCATAGCCGATGTTCACTTGGCCCCTGCGAATATAGCCCCGACAGAACCAATTAAGGTAATTGCTCCGCGATCGACAATAATAAATGTGCGATGTCAGTCAAGGCCGGGCCACCGTTCCCAGCAGACTTGCCCTGAGCGTATGTTGCCTAAGCTCCTTATGTCGCTTTCACGGAGCATTAAGGCGGGTGCAAAATTTTGGCTGCAAAACTTTGCGGCCACTTGCGGACTGACTTGATGCTTATCGCCAATTGAGGCTCGCTATGTCGTGATCCACGGACAATAAAATTTAATTATTTGTGTTATTTTGTGAGTTTACCGGTCAGAAAACTCCGTTGTATTGCGAATAAAGCAAACAAAAACCAGCTGATGCTATTAAAAAAAGTCCCAATCGCTTTTAAATTAGGAATTAATTAAAAAACAACTTATTTTAGCCACAGGGAATTTTCAGTACTTTTGCGCTTTGGTAAATTAGTTTGAGATTTATTTTTGTGCAGAAAAAGCAGAACTTTAACATGGTTTACTTGGTTGAACCAAATTAATCCGTTTACCTTTACACTTTAAAACATTCATTGTGGGAAGTTTTGTCCTAATTAAAAACGCTTATAAACGAGTAATCGTTTCGATTATCTGGTTGTTACAAATTTATTAGACCGTTTTCTGTTTAAATCTCTTTTTTCCGAATGGAAGCTGAACGTCCGGTTCGTATCCAGCGTTGCGGAACCGTGATTGCCCGATGACTTCATTACTTTTGTCTTCGTCACGTCATGCGCGCGATTGCTGTCAATTATGTTAAATTGATCGCCTATGGGTGTGCACTAGTAAACGAATCGGGTAAAAATCCGGGCATTTATTTTGTGCATTAAGATCGTTTCATTGAAGTGTAAAATTTCGCTTCACATGGACACCATGAGGCACAAAAAACATTAATGTCAAACTTGTACTTGAAACAAACAAGGATTTAATATTTCCAGCGCATTAAACAACGTATATGGCTTTTCATGTCAAACCACAGCTTAGCATCTGGTTTTCAAGTTTTCATCTTTGTAATGCAACATTATCTGCGCATGCCTTTTCAATGCATCAGATGACATTTTAAATGCAACGTTAATAGCCGATAGCCCTTCCTTTGCCTAAACGACAAAGACAGAACGAAAAAACGATGAAAACACAAGAAAAACTCTCAGTCGTCCTTTGCGGCGTTGCCTCCCGCTGGTTGGTTATCGTCGGCGCACATCTTAAGTTGCACTCATGATGCCCACCTCAGTCGATATGCTTGGAAACAACCAACACGCGTCCCCTCTCCCTCCACAACGCCTCGCACCAAAGCGAACAGATCATGACAATAAGTGCTTACCGCTTTGAAGCCTCCACCGACAGATTGAGAAACATTTCACGGCATTTGGTCAACGTTAACAAATCCACGGTATAGAAACAACGGGCGGTCTAATATGGTTTCAAGATATGGCGTTGGTTGGGAAATCGAAGCAGCTGGTGAGTGGAATATGGAAAGTAGGTATGCACGCGTTTGAGTTAAAGCAGCGGTTGATGGGTGAAAAAAACCTTCCTAAAATAAAATACATTCGTAACACTACAAACGACGTTTTTATTCATTATAGATTAGCCCTTTCGATCGCTTTGGCTCTTTCCTTGTTTTTGAAATCATGAAAGGTAAAATGACAGGAAGAACACCTAAAGTTTTGTGTTTTGTGTTGCCTGTTGCTCGAATAAAGTGTAAGCACAAAATGTTACAACAGCAGCTGAAACAAAAGATAAAAAGTTCGACAGTCGAAAGTAACTGAACATACCATTTTGTATTTTGCAAACGGTGCTATGATGAAGTGTATCTGTTACAAATTGTTTTATTTTGGAAGTTAACACCTATGATAACACAAACTTTAATATTCAATCGAGACCGTAATCTACGAACTCTTAGCAACTTTCATTGTTGTTTCGAAAGTTAGCAAGAGTTAAAAAGAAAATAGTGCTGGTTACAATGCAATGAACAGCATGATGCACGGACCCCAGTACGACCTCTTGTAGATACGCTAAATACATCAGTGATCGCGTGAGAATCGAAAAACGGGAAAAAAACGTGCGGCATACTCGACGAACTGGCGTGAACCGGCGTTGTGGTCCAGCAACAATAGCCGTCAACATTCACCATTGCCCCTCCTTCCGTTTGCTATTCACGCTGACCAGTGTTGCGTTACATCGTGATTGGATCAAAGCGCATCAGGGGATGTGCGAATCGGCGCAAGTGACCTGATCCCACCGGGAAGTCGCTAGTTTGTGCGTCGGAGACGAGCCGAAGTTGACATGGATTGATGAACGGTGCCGATGGCGATTTTTCTACTTGTGAAAGTTGACATGGGGCCGCCAATTTTTTGCAGAAATTGTTTCATGCAGAGTTATGTGGTGATCTGGAAAACTCCAGTTGCACTTGCTGTAAGAGAAGTCGCTTTGTAGAGAGGCTGATACTTTTATGCAAACCTAAATAAATAGTTTTAAAAATAGGAACAAAATCAGTACAAAACCATAAAAAGCGACAATTCTTATTGGCTACATTAATGCAGCCAGATGGAAATTCTAGGGCCCCATGCCCCTTAAATCTCCAAGTTGTTATTTAAGGTGAGTTACCCCCGACAAAAAAGTTACTTGCTTGAAGCCATAAACTTTTGGGCCTTAACCAAAATTTAGGGCTCTTNCCTTAAATCTCCAAGTTGTTATTTAAGGTGGGTTACCCCCGACAAAAAAGTTACTTGCTTGAAGCCATAAACTTTTTGGCCTTAACCAAAATTTAAGGCTCTTTACGCTTTTGATTGCGTACGTTGTCTCTTTGTCGTTTGAGATAAACACATGTTTTGCGAGCATCACAGAATAACAGCTACTTAGTTGTATAACAAACCATGCTTCTTGTGTGACACACAAAAATAAGTATTTTATTCAAAAGCTTTGACAATAAATTATTATTATTTATCAAACCTTCTAACTTTTCTTTTTTTAAGTTGTAACTTGATCTATAAAACTCTGTAACGAATCAACGCCTTGACCTTGATCAATGTAAAACAGTAAAGCGCCATCAAACGATTCTATTAAGCCTTCGACTAAGTTCGCATACACCGCTCAGGTGCGCCTAATGTACACTTAGGGCGGGCACAAAATGGCCACCGCCTCTAGCCTCGCTTTCAAGCGCCCCTCGCTGTAATGGCCCCCACTGAATGGAGCCAATTACTTCAGAACAAAAAGTCCAAATCAGTCCAAGTCGCCAAGCGTTAAAAGCTGGACCACTTGTTATTTGCCAGTGCTAACATTGCGTCGATTTTAAGTGAGTTACACGCACTGCGTTGACGTTTTTGGTCGTTCGAAATGTTATTAAATTCCAAATGGAGTGAGTCTATTACGCGGGTGCGCGCGCAGCACCTGCTCTTTCTTTTTGTTGCAAGACGACCGCCATTCCCAGTTCTGCGGTGAGCGAGTCCTGTTTAAGCATTTTCTTTCTCCAGGCTTCTGTCCCAATGCGTCATTAAGAAAAGGACTGAAAAAAGTCTTTCGAATCGAATAAAACAGTCCTTTCAAAAATAAAACACTGAGAATTAAAAAAATATTAAGGGTTTGCTAGCTGGCAAATTTATGTGCCATGATTAGTAAAAATAGGCTACATTACTTAACAACGTATTTTTTGGCCAAATTAAAAAGACTTATTCTTTACTATTAAAAATCCTGAAAAATTTGCATGCAAAATATTTGATTGAAAACATGCCTCAAGGCAAAGGAAGTGTGTTCCATTGCATCAATTTTCCTTTTAGCCCTGAACTTCATTTTTTTGTGACCAAAAATACCATCAAACACATTTTTACATTTTGGGGATAAAACTTCTTGTGGTGGCGACCCAGAGCGGGACACCGTAACACCAAAGAACAATTGGTCTGGAAGCATTCTGTGTGGTGGCCTGAAACGGCTGACTCTACGGGGCGAATTTTAATCCAATTTCTCGCGAGCGCGTGCCAGAAGAAGAGGCGGCGGCGAAGGCGCTTCACCCTGGGACTGGGAGCGGCCGGGAAAAAAAGGGGAAAAGGCCAATTGACTTTATATCGGCGCGATAACAACATTGTCGTGACAGTGTAGCAATTGCAGTTGATTTTGGCGACATAATGCAGTTTCGATGAGAAATTGGATTTGATGATTATGCAGTTATGTTCTCAACTTGTTTCGGGCATTCGATTTGACGGAACTTGCCCAAGTTCGCGCTTATTCCATTTACATGGATTTAATAACGCAATAAGAAAGTGTAGCCGGTGGCTGATTGCATCAAGTTAAAGTCGCCCGGGGTTACAGGCATTTATTTCCGGGCCCAGGAATTATTACTTTTTAATTCATAGCGGAAATGATAATTGTTTCAGTGAAATGTTAATTTCTTCATTTGCTCAGGATATACAGGAAAATCAATTCAGCGGATTTTTTTATTATCGCTTTTGCGCAATTTTCCATTTGACACTACCGTTTGACAACTGTGATGGACTACCCTTCCTACTTGGGTGTTGGATCAAATTACGACACAACTGCTTGCATGGTAGCAGCCGCTGCAACTAGCAATGAGAGTCAAGCTTACGCTACCAATCCTTATACCGCGGATTTTAACTCCTGTGCCCATGCTCAGGTAAATTTCTCATCATATATATCACAAAAAGTCCAGGAAATTGTTTGCCACTGAATGTGTTTGTTGTATTCTGTCGCTACAGCGGTTTCTCTGTCGTAAGCTAGGTGCCCTTATGGAAATACATATCGGTGACATTGTTTCCATTCATAACTGTATTAAAACGAGGGTTTTGTATTTCGAGGGTTATTTTATTTTTAAATTTGTTAGAAACACTAAAGATACCCGCAGACTTTAAAACACAAGCAAACGGAATTTTTAACGAAACATGGAGAATTTTGGCCGACTGTTGCTCTTTATTTACTTTTTTTAAGCAATCGACACAAAACAATTTTTCGTCGGCTTACGCTTCAGCCGTTCCGATCCGTAACACGACGTTTGGGGTTCCAACTTGCCAGCCGTCAATGTCTACAGCGACCGCCTATGGCTTGAACGGGCTTCGAGACACGTCGCCATATTCCTCAGGTAACCACTAGTGACCACTGTTGCTGTTCCACCCAACAACAGTGACCTTATAATTTGTCAAAAATGCATAAATTCCTTCATAAAGTTGGGATAGTGTGCCACTTGCCTTTTGGTTCATTTCTGCATATTTTTTAATTGTTTTTGTAAAGTAACTATTTCGCATGTCGATGAAATTATGAAAGGTACTAAATTTTAGTTTCTTTAACTGACAACAACCCATACAATTTCCGAAACAATTAGCGTCTAGGGGATGCATTTTCTTNACTTTATAATTTGTCAAAAATGCATAAATTCCTTCATAAAGTTGGGACAGTGTGCCACTTGCCTTTTGGTTCATTTCTGCAAATTTTTTAATTGTTTTTGTAAAGTAACTATTTCGCATGTCGATGAAATTATGAAAGGTACTAATTTTTAGTTTCTTTAGCTGACAACAGCCCATACAAGTTCCAAAACAATTAGCGTCTAGGGGATGCATTTTCTTTTCCGCACGTACCATAAATTTGACCACCTAAGTGACATCTGTTCGGCCGCGGCCATTTAATGCACCTTATAGCTGAAGCGGTCGCCGAACATTTGCCCTCATCCGCATGATGCCCCGCACTCATGTCACATTGGATCATTGAGACGATGATGTATAGGATTTACTAATACCTTGATTGGCGCCGATTGTTTTCGATGTTTATCGGTCTGCCACGCGTCTCGCTGTGGAAAAACGAAAACAGGGAGAATGGGCTAACTCGAAATTAAAGACTTAAAATGTTCACAGCATAAAAAAAGGAATTGTTGTTTAAGTAAAGCAATATAAAAAACCTTTGCAATGCAAAAAAGTTGGTAAAATTTGTTCCAATGTATGTGTCTACAAATCTCTGTTTTGGCACTTTTTATAAAACGACTTTAAACTTTATGTGGAAAATTTTAATGTTTTAAACTACGCGTTATATTATCCTAGTATCGGCGGGGTATTTTTAACTGCAAAGAGACAAGATATTTTATAAGTGCTGATGCGCGATATAACATACTAATTGCTTTTCCGGACATAAAACAACAGATGTGCTCCGGATATATGCAACCAATTTATCATACCCTTCGCGCATTTTTTTGATTCAAATGACCAAGATGCATTTTGTGGAACAGGTCTACCACTTACAAACGCACAGTTTCTACTGATTAATTTGAAGCGAATCAGTAACAGTTTGGAAAATTTTTAGTTCCCTGCAAGTTTTTCACCGAGACCAGTCACCAGCATCACCCGGGTTACGGAGGTTTACACGAACGTCGCAAGCAGCGCAGAATCCGGACGACTTTTACCAGCTCACAACTTAAGGAGCTTGAAAAGGTTTTTGCCGAAACCCACTACCCCGACATCTACACACGAGAGGAGCTTGCCTTAAAGATTGACCTGACGGAGGCAAGGGTTCAGGTAGGTCGTGATTAAATGCACCTTGGCATAGTAGGGATAGTATATCGACTGACAATAATGGACATCACTTTTTAGACAAAAATTGCAAAAAACACAGTTAATTAGGTACACAATTCATGGTTTTAAATATTCTCAATAGCAAGATACAAGCCAGTACTTGTGTATGAAACATTTTCTACGTTTCGACAAACGCTGTTGTCATCATCAGGAATGACTCGGAAAAGCGGCGCAAAGTTACTTGTCGGGATAAAAGAAAAAAGTTTGTACGTAGAATATGTTACTGGCTTGTATCTTCCTATTGTGACGCAGTTACTTGTACTGGAATTTGGATGTAAACATGTGAACCGCCATTTTGTAAAATCATTCAAACGTCTCGCGCTATAACTTCTAGTCGCTGGATGCTTGCACCCACATTCCGCATTTTCACAATGTTATTTTCGTATTTTTTGCATAAGGTTTGGTTTCAAAACCGCCGGGCGAAATGGCGCAAAACTGAACGAGCCAAACAGCAGCCGCAATCTCTCCAGCATTCGCCCGACAGTTCTCCTTCAAGTCCCGGCAGTTTGTCTGCTATCAACAGCACAGAATCGATCAACAATTCGAGTCCAATCGACGAAATAGGTAGTCTACAATTTAAAATTTATTTTAAAAAAGTTTTTTGTTTTGCATTATAATATTTGCCATTATTATCTTGCAAATATAAGCAGCAGATTAGAACAGATTTGTTTGCTGATGGAGGAGTTTATTTCGGTAATTTTCATAGCTGTTTGGTAATATTCAGGTTTTTAGGTACAAAAACTACCACAAAACATTTTTGCTCTATGCAAGTGATTCCCAGTAAAACAGTATGGCCGCGCAGTTGCATTGAAAAAACGCTAGGCTTTTCGGATCGGGAATTTCTGGCGGTGTTTTGAAAGTGATCGCGGTTTTAGGCGCCTCAAAATCCCCTGACTCATGTGGGATATTCTTTGGAACTCACCACGATATCGATTTGACACGCCTGCTGTAAAAAAGCGCTTGCGCATATCACATGAATATAATATGCGATGACGCGCCACTTTTGCAGTTGAAAAAGTCAATTCTTTGCTTAATTGTCCATTTTGACAGCGTTTGCTTTTTCGCACAGAACTAGACATTATTTTCTTTACGCAGGTATTTAATTTATGACTTTTACAATTCTGATAATGAATAATTTGTCAAACTCGTTTTCAACAAATTTCCGACAACCATTGTATGGTGGAAAATAATGCGAAACGTACATCCTGTTTATTTGTAGTGCGGGGAAACATGAGCACAAGCGCAACAGTTTCGACTTTAGAGGAAAACACAAACCCCTCAAACTCGAGGGACGACGTAATGTCACTAAAAAACTCGCTGCTTGGTGGTGGTGCTGAGTTGGTTCACATGGTTGGTAAGTTTCTTCCCTCATGGGACGAATACAGAAACAATGCATAATCGTTTGTTAAAAATAATTTAGAGCAACTTTATTGTGGACATAGGTCACAAACCAATCGGCACCGACGGGCATAAACCGAATTCGGGAATCGCTGATGACGTCACCGCGCCGAGCCACCAGTCAGTGTCGATGGACGTCTCAGCAGCGACAGCTTTCCGCGCCAAGCAGTCGATGATAGGCAACCAACTGCAAAATATGCCAGTGCAATACAACAGCGCACCGCATGGCCTTTCAAGTAAGCTCGTTCTCAAAAATTCCGCATTTAGTTGACTTCCGTGCTCATTGTGGTTTTCTTACGAAGGAAAAATATTTTTTTAACTTTTACTCCCTTAATTGGTATTTACTTTCATGTCTAACGCTGGCTAAATTTCGTTTTATTTACAAACGATAGACTATGGAAGTTGTGCACTGATAACTTTTTACCCCATAGTTCACCCATTGGCTGACGTACAGACACCCTTATTATATCTTCCACTTTCCTTGGGAAAAGAGTCAAATGCTGTAATGAAATATGGTCACCGACATGGTGCTTCTTATTGGTTGTTCAAAATTTTAATTTTGCATTGGTGTAATAAATTTGGACTTCAGGTTAGATTTGGGTTGTATACAGTCTTCAAATATTGATTGTGGAACGATTTTGTTGATTTCTTCCAGCTTAACAACATGCCAAAATCGTTTATCATGCTGGGCTCTTGTCGCTGTCTTAAACGAATTAGAATCGATTGCACTGAGGTCACATTCTTGCTGAAGGATGTTACAACATACATATTTCATATTCAGTACCAGAAATAGCGTGCACTCGTTGATATGAAATCTAATGTAGATTAGGTTCAAAAACTGCCCAAACTTGATGAAACGTCAAATCCCTTGGTGTAAGAACAGTTAATGCGCGAAATTATCGCGCTTTTGGCGCTGATCCAATCAGCGCGCGAATTGATTCGATTTGTCGTCATTATAAATCGATTGGAAACCTTGCAGGTCACGGTCGTTCCTCGCATACTCCCTCCTCGTCGGTTTCTTGGCTCCTTTCTGGCGGCAACAACAAGGTGGCCAGCCCGCTCAACAACACGCCATTTGCTGATGTCCTATCGGTGCTCACCCGCAACACTCCCGGATGTTCAACGGTGGCTGCAGCAGCCGTTCTCATGACGCCGACTTCCGTGGCCACCCCGGTCACCACCACGTGTTTCGGTGGCAATACTGGTGCTGTGCATTCGCCACAAAACGGCGCTAGCATCGGCTTTCCAAAGGCGTTTGGATCAACGCAGAAGGCCAAGGCAATCAGCAACAACATGTTTCTCGATCACAACGCGTTGTCGTCGTCCCTTTCATCCAGCAACTAAAAAACTGCATTTAAATCTGCAGCATGGTGTCGTGCTCGAGCAATCCGTCACTTTTCGCGTCGCTTCGCTTTTCCATTCTGCCATTTTTGACAGAGCTTGGTGAGTTTGCTGTATTTGCACTAGCAATTGAATGCGCTCTTGCACGGCCTCTGGTGATTTTCTGGCGCTGTTTTTTCAAGAGCCACCTTTTTACTATTTGCATACCGATCTACGACTGCACAACCTGTTTACGGGACGTGTGCGGCACTGTGTCTAAATGTGTGTCTTTTGTTTTGCTTGCTTCAATTTACCACCTGTCTTCATGAACGAATAACGTCATGCAAGTTCTGGAAGGGATCTTGCTATCGAATCTAAGCGGCTAATAAACAAGCGTCGGATGTGCCCTTTTGTTATGTTGAGTTTACAAGACACACCGTGAAGTTAGATCAAGCAAAGCTGTTAATGCATAGATAAAACAACAACGAGAACGTACTTGTTGCATTCAAAGATGCATATAACCTGAAACGACAGGTGATTGTTCCAATGATTTTAACTGTTTGTGGAAATAAAAGGCGGTGATGTGCGCAAGAAATTAGCACTCGACATTCATTATCAATAAATGACCGCAAATAGTTGTGACCAATAACGGTAAGGGTACAATATTAATATATCGTGCGGGCGTTGTGGAGAGCAGTACGCGATTGTGCAGAAAACAACGTCAAGGCGGCTGCAGCGGCATCATTATCGAGTTCACATAAAAAGCACAAGCGATACATGGCGAAAACAAAACATACACGTGGTCATAAAAATAGAGCGAACTTTTGCTATGTCGCAATAGAAAACGTGTGAAATACCTAAGCCGGGTGCACAGAGACTACAATAGGCCGACCTTAAAAAATTAAAGTAAGTACGGTTGGAACATAACGAAATACAGTACGTGTAATCGACGTGGACCCTGCTTCATATAATGAACGCGTATTACCATCAACACTGATACGATATACAAGGCGCAAAGTTCAAGGTGTCAATGGTGAAAGTTCACAGGTAAGTGGTGTAGAGATTGTCATCAGCGCTAAAAGGTCGTACAGCTCATTGGCGCCACCGCCCGGAAACTTTGCAACGAGTGTTTGGCCGCTTGGTGCAGACACGCATGACCGACGAGCAGGGAGCAAGTGCTGCAACAAGATTGAATCTGGTTAGTTCACACAAATAAATTCGCCAGAGTATTGCGAAATGGAAAATAGAAACCGTAAAAAATAAACATTTTAAAATTGACGTTTTTCGTGCCTAAACAAACAAAATATTTTGTTGCACACGCCACGGGTAATGCAACAAACTTGCACTCCACAAAGTTCTGGATTCCTTAATTAACTCCGACTTGACTTAACTTCCTTAAGGTGGCAATTACTGTTTTGAATTTGGCAGCCCGCAGACAAATTGCCATGGGTTATTCGGCAACTGTGATGCTTTGCCCAGGAATTCGCGCCGCAACAAAAGCCCGCTTATTATTATCCCTGTCTCAAAGAATCGCACTGGGACAATTAACCGTCAAGAAGCTTATGCGCAGCCTAATTATGGGCTGTATGAAAACGACGTGGCAGAGAGTTGTAAAGCTTATTCGGTGTGTGTTTGTGAATTCGGTGCCCAGTAAGCACTTGCGTGGAGATATGCGCTTGATTCGTTGTTTTCAAACATGGGTTGTACATTTAATTGGCACAAATGAACAGAAATTGATAAAAAAACCTTTGGCATTGACGCAAACGTCTATATAGGCACCTGGCATAATATACAAATCAGATTCGCTGTTGAATTTTCACCTAATTTGCTTGGTTATGGTCAATCTCGCAAAGTTACGCTGTAAAGGCTAAAATACGGTGAAGCACATTGTGCCCAGTCGGGTGCAGTTGACTACCAAAGTACATGTTTTCTGCGGTTTTGTTCCAAATCAGGGTAAAAGATCGAGGCCAAGTCGTTGTGACGTCAGTGCACCCCAAGTGAGCATTTGGGTGGCGGCCGCAGAATCGCCTGCGTCACGCCGTCGTATTTTCGGGTTTAACGGCGCGTTTTCGGCGCAGCGGCTTGGCACGTGGCCAGCTGCTTTGAACTTGTCAAATATCGCTTCCTTGTCGATTCCATGTTGACATTTGGAAAACTGGCGCGTGTGACGTAACAATTCGCGACTGGGTCATGAATATGTTTGTTTCCGGTTCATCACAGGGAGCGACCGCCGATTGGCGGAAACGCAGATAAGAGAGGTGACGTCACGCGAATTGCGTGCTGAGGAATGGAGCAACAAAAGGGAGTCGCGAGTAAATGATGTTGGATATTGGAAAAACGTGCATGCAAACTATATCGAGCACCTATTTTAAACGCCAACGTGGGATGACAAATTTATTTTTTTACTATGACATTCGGTTATCGCAAATGTCAACATAATAAAAACAAACAAAAAGTTCTTTAATTAAGAATCACACATCATGGAAATGTTCCCTTCCATTCACAATAACCTGATCTCGGCATACGTTTTCGCCTTGGTGATAGATTTACCCAATTAATTCGGCCGCCTTGGGACAGGCGACAATTAGCTTCGAAATAGCGAAGGCGCATAACCGCAGCGGCATTATGCAAACACGAACACCCTATAACAGGTTCAACGTTCAAGCCCAAGTCCCAGTTCCGTGCGCACTTGTGACGGCGACGGTTTAATCCCCACCCGCCGCTTGTTTTGGGCCAAATACAAAGTGCCGTGGTACCGATCTCTCCGGGACGGGCGTAAAGCTCCCAAAACGAGACAACGAGAGGGCGACAAGAAAGCGTTGCAAACGTTATATGCAATGGGCTTGCCGACACTTGCTCGAAAACATAAACAGGCTCGTGGCGCGCGAGAAAGAGCGCTGTTTGTGAAGGCCTCGCCGAACGTTTCTCAAACCCTAACATTTATAAACGTGGTTCGGCTTGCTCCTTCAAATAACAGCATACGCACAACTTACGCCCGCAACTGCGCGGCCTTAAAAGGAACGCGCTAATGATCAAAGCGATTTAAGATGACGCTGTAAACAAATGAACGATTTGATGAGCGCCCGACAATTGCGCGCTTCGGAATTTTTTCCTAAAAAGGTCGAAGTTCAGAGATTGGGAGATGGGGGAGAAGATGCCACCCCTTGTCGTGGCGCTTCAGGTAGTCCGAAACAAATCAACTCGCTGTTGCCTTATACGGCCATGAGTTCGCGCGCAAAGTTCATTATCCTAATCTGTATTAGCAAAGGTGGCAACGGGTGCGTGTTTTACATGGATCAACGCCTTGCGACGCCCTTGACTCAGTCGAGAAGTCACCTGGTCAATGGCTGATCGATCTTGAGACAATTTGACAGTTTTTTATAAGCCGCGCGGATCGGAAAAAGTAAAGCTGGGAGTCATAGACGATTACACTTAAGACTGTATCTGATAAAACAGCCGCGGAAATAGTTGTACTTGACTTATTGTTAACGGTAAAAGTTTCAAAAATATTCCAAAGAGCATTAATACATGCGAAAATATAGAGTGGGTTCTCAAATGCGGAATATTTGTTATCTCAAAAATATATTTTTTATTTTGTTTGAACACATGCTGCTGTCTTTACGAAATATTTTTGACATGAGTCTGGTAGACACGTACTTCCCCGAAACACATTTGGCGAATATTTTACAAGCTGGTGTCGACGGCCAAGTTCCCAGCCGATACAAGTGTTGTGCTCCCCCAGTAAAAGAAAGGGGAGTGGGACGCCTTCGTGGAAATCGTAAACTTATCGGCGCAAGGAATGGAGCTGCCCTCACGCGTCGATAGATAAACAGCTCCTTAGAACATGGCACGCCGGCTAACCGGGCAAGTCCGGGAACTCGTGAAACTGTCGGGTAACCATGCAGCGATTTGGAACCTTTTGAACGCATTTGATCCCGATGGTTGGGTGACTTGAAATTCCAAAGTGAACGGCTGGATGTTAAGGCGAGCTAAAAAAGTTATGTTTTTCTTTGCAGTGCTAGGATAAAATTTTTTGCCCTTTTTTGACTATCACCTTTTGTGCATGAACTTTTATTGCTAAATGTTGTTCGTGATTATATTCTTACCATTGTCACCAAAACAAATATCGATTAAGTGGGAGAAAGGCTTGTTGTTGGCATTTTTACTCACGTCGTCTCGCGAGATCTTTTTGCGTATGTTAAAATTGCTTTAGGGGCCGACACCGGCGGTTCCTTGCAAAGTTTACGTCAAAAAAAGCGGTTTCTCACAAGAAATCAGTCTGATTAGTTTTTCTGGCAAAAACAAACGATTTCCCGGTTAGCGCTTACGTCGGTAAACTGCACTCTGATTTTTGATCGGAAGCAATACATGTATGCGCAGCAGTGTTTCTCCCAGCCAACTAAAAATAACGCATCAGGTCGGCAGTTTGGCATCACAAGGAAACAATACGGCGACGCTCTCACATTTGAATGCGAAATCAAACAAAAACAATGCGGCGAACGTCTTCCTATAGGTGGCGACAGAGGTGCGAGGAAACGACCGGGCGAGCTGGCGCTGGTGCCGAGGACAGAGATAAGACGGGAAGCGATTGTAACGCGAGCTGCTTGGCGAGCGACGGGGAGAAATACATAAGGGCAAAAAAGTTGGCAGAAACGTTTGGCACGTGGGGTGACAACGGTGTGACTATCTGTTTCCCAAAATCGTAGCGGATGTCTCATCGTATCTTTGTACATTCACATATGACTATTTAACAGAGACAGCGCGAGTTGAGCTTAATACACTTGTACCACTTGAAGACCTCTTACGACCTTTACTCACAGAATGTCGCGCACAACTCAAAGGGTCGATGATTAATGCATAATTACAGGCTCGGTGTCGATTACACAAACGCTATGAAAAAACCAACAACGAAAGCCACTTTCTCAACGGCACCTGGAACAGGTTGGGGTTTTGCAGCTGTTAATGTTTGTCACCGACCGCTATGTTTGTCTGGGGGCGTCGTTGCGACTTAAAACACCGGCGTGCACATCAGAAAAGCTCAATATTTAACGTCTGCATGGCAGCTCCAAGTCAAGTTCGTTTGCTTATCCCGCGCTGCAACATTGGGGTAGGGGCCGGGGTCGGGCCAACACCAATACAACACATGAGCTGTCGCACGTACGCTTTCACCGCACACGCCTCGGACAATCTGCTTCCCACACAGCGTGCATTTGAACGCGTCGAGTTAATTTCCATTCGTCATGATTAAAGTTCGGCGGAGGAAAAACGCCAGAGTCTTAGCGGCGGCGTCATATTCTGCGGCGAACTAAATACCCTTTAGCTGATTGTCATACGCTTGTGGCCTTATATTGGTTCAAACCGCATTGTCAAATGCGCAATTACAAGCACTAAACTATATTGGTACCGTTTTTAGCCTAAAAACACCACTTGTCAGTTGTGTAGAAAATACATATCGGGTATTTACCAAACAACATGTACCTGTTTTGGGGAAAATGGCCACTGAGCCGTAATGATGGTACCTCAGGCGAACATAAGGCAGACGCTCGGGCGCTTTAAAGGCAGCAGAATCAGAGCAATTATCACCGCGAAAGGCGTGAAAACAAGGCGGGCTGGTGGCGTACGGGTGGATGAAAAAACAATTCGCTCTGCCTTTGGAACGCTGCGGTGAGGATGGGGAAGATTTAAGGCGCCCGGGCAAAAACGTGCGCGGTCTTAAAGCAACGAAGATCAAATTGAAGTCAGAATTTTTCCGAGTAACCGGTTTCCAACGATCCTCGTAGCGATGTCAAAGCGTCAGCGATGTTCACGATGTAAAATTTGACATTCGTCGTTAAAAACGAACCTGGTGAGTAACTTCTACAGGGAGCTGCATTGTACTTATTCCCGCCTGGTATTTCACCTTAAACGTAGGTTAATGTGCCGACTAAAAGAAAACGAAAGTCTAATTACTTTGATCACAAAGCAAATTCCTTCACAGCGAATCAGAGCGCAACCGCAGAATGTGGGCACGGCAAGTCGCCTTTTGTCTTCCTCGCAATCAACACATAAACAAGAACGATCGATGGTGGCCAATATAGCGACCAGGTCATACAAGATCATCGCGATATGCATTTTCCGTCGTCATTATCGCCTCAAGTACGTCACCACAAGTACGTCACACGTCCGCAGTGCAGTCGGTTCGGAAACGTGGAAGAAAACGAAGCGCGGCTGGCGAAGTTGTAGCAACAAACAGAGGCCAGAGAAACAAGGCGGGACAAGATTAAGGAGTGAGCTTCGCCGCCGTCGTCCCAGTCATCAAATCTCTGTTTGTTGCGAGATAGGCCGTCCCCAGATTCGGCGAAACGGCGCTTTCGGTGCCCAACCACCAGCGCGACTTAAAAGTGCATTATCCGTCGACGTGCTTTACTTCGCTATTCGCTGCGTAAAGTCCCCACTCGCGCAACGTGCACCCGCCGATAAGTCGATTAATAAATACACGCGGTTAATTCTGCGCGCGGTTGTTTAGGCACTGAGGCGAGCGGCGTGTAACCACCTAGCACAGTCGGATCGCGCGTAAACACGAAAACATCAGTATTGTTCCGGGCATCTCTCTGCTTCCGACGTTGTTTCTTAAGCCGGGATGCTGCGGCGATGGCGCACGGGACGTTTGCAATTAAATTAGTGCGCGTATTTACCGGGTGACAAATTGCGAACTCCAGTGCATTGCGCGCCGTTAGTGAGCGACAGGTAAACCAGACCCTAACAAGGCGACCTTATCGCACAGTGTAAATAAACAGGGCGCACATTCTAAGTGGCCTAATTAATTGCCCCCACACGGCAGCCGCGCTCTCTTTTTAAACAGATCGTGCCCAATATTTGCAGGGCACAACCAATCTATCTTCATTTACAAACTGGTTTATGGCGAATTTGACAGTTTGCTCTGTTGTCGTGTATACAAACCCGAATGAAAATTTGCTCTTGTGTGGCCTTGTGGCCGCCACTGTAGGGGC
Organism: Phallusia fumigata; assembly: GCA_008931825.1. NCBI lineage: Eukaryota > Metazoa > Chordata > Ascidiacea > Phlebobranchia > Ascidiidae > Phallusia > Phallusia fumigata. The sequence goes on from QXVZ01025793.1 coordinate 35,387, forward strand.
GCAAAGCCAGGAATTAAAATGATAACGAAGTCGAATCAATGGGAAAAAATACATCAGATTTACATAGAACTCGAGATTTCGATTTAATTATTGTAGCGCAGCGCTGCGAGGTAACACCAGGTATGGTGGGGTGCGCGACCTCGGGAAGTGGAAGTAATACTGGGATGGAAAAACACGTATGCCAAATCCTGCCCGCCGCCAACACGCAAACGTACACAGATCCGCAGGGTCTACATCCGGTAGCGCTGCAGTGCGCATCTGCGTGGCAGGGAAGCGTTTGGGTTCGAAAAGTGACAGGTATTACAACCCACGCGGGTCCAACTCAAAATACCGGTAAAATGGCAGGAAGGTTTCAAAGTTTGGGGAGCGTCCTCGTGACGTCGGTAAAACACCCCGTGAGGCGAATTTTACTGGAAAATTTACGGAAGGTGAATCACTTCTGTAACTAGAAACGATTTTTCCGTGCGCAAAGTCGGAGATGTCCGACTATATACGACTTGCGAAATCACAAAGACCCGGCTCTAATTGGCACCTTGCGCTGCCGAGCAGATAAACAAGTGGCCAAACACTCGATGCAGACTAATTGCATCGATTTGATCGGCACGGATCGTCGTTAAAACTCTTGAAAAAGCGGGCAGCGGTATGTTTCCCCGTAAAAGACTAAAGCCTCCATTGCTTGCATTGGGAACCAAGTGGATGCTAAAAAAGCAAGTGTGAGCGCCAATACACGTCTCTTGACAAGGAATTGCAACGGCCAATTATCGGGGCCCACACAAACTGTAATGAACACTCAGCAATGTGTCGCACGCTTGACAACCAGCAATCACTTGTGCACTTGGCACTCGAGATCGAGCTCATTAACCGTCACGATAGCATTCAGTCCCACACCAATTGAATGCATCAAAGTGTCCAGCGGCATTACGTCACGTTAAGCGGGGAGTTTCCAACAAAAAAATTTTGATATTCTGATAACGCTAAAACCAGTTTTTTTCCGCAGCGATTGTTTGAAAACACTTTTTTAAATGTGATTCACCTCGATAGAATGTTTTTGGGCAGGGATTTGAATGTTGCGCTGGCTAAAATTAACACGGTATTCTGCAAAATCAAGATTTATATTGTTTTAAAGTTTGGCGCATATGTTTGCGACTGTTTTGTGCCAACCACGAAGGGCACCAAACACAATGATTCAACAGCGCATCATGTTTAATTTTAATTAGTTGCTGGGTTCTTTGGCCACAAGGTGGCGGGCGCCCCTAGAAGGAGGTGATTGAGAGCAACGGACATTTATCACCCGGGCGAAACCCCGCTGCATTCCCAACGTGACAAGTGAAGGCTCGTTACTTGTTGACCGCTTTTTGCGCGACACACCAAATGTAACAAGCCGCGCGCACCCCGGACAACCGAAAAACAACGCCAGCGATTTTAGGAGGTTGGGCGTTGGCCTATTTGCGGTCACACGGCCTGCACTAAAACAAACGAACCGGTGTATGCTTAGGGTTGGCGACTCTTATTCCGGGATGCCAGTTTGTCTTATCGCCGCCCGCGCGGGCAGAAATTAAACTCCCGATCGCGATTGAAAGCGCGGCCCCAGTGACGCAACAAAGGGACGTCCACTGTTGATTCTGATGATGTGTTGTTTGCGCTCGCGTCAGCGTGCTTGGCAAAAGTTAAACATTTTCCGGCATCTGGGGAAAGCGCGCGGTTACAGCGATCGCTCAATAGGTTTAAGCTGACCGCTGCAGGTGGACAGGACGCCGCTGGTTTTACGACCCGCCCGTACGCCCTGGTTGCTGGGGAGCGACTAAAGGTCGCGCGATGAGCGGTTAAGATACTATGCACCTTTGCGCTGCTCTTGACAAAAATCGAATTCCCGAAATTAGAAACTCACACTGCAGGAGCAGTGGGGCGCGTACCTTGCCAGTGTTTCTGTTCATCTGTCAAACCCTTCACGTAAGTGACGTTCGCTATGAAATAAAACGAACGGTAAATTTTATAGCTGGCGAAACCGGACACCACGATAANGCGGTTAAGATACTATGCACCTTTGCGCTGCTGTTGACAAAAATCCGAATTCCCGAAATTAGAAACTCACACTGCCGGAGCAGTGGGGCGCGTACCTCGCCAGTGTTTCTGTTCATCTGTCAAACCCTTCACGTAAGTGACGTTCACTATGAAATAAAACGAACGGTAAACTTTATAGCTGGCGAAACCGGACACCACGATAAGCGACGGTGGGCGCATGCTGTGCGCCGAGATTAATAGGAAAACGCGGGTGAACTATGGCGAAGTGATTTTCCTGTTCACAGGGTCTTGGGCCAATTGATACCGCCAACATTTCCGATGGGGTTTTGTGACGAAAATTGTCCCTTAGAATCATGGGAATCGACAGCGCAAACAAGATTGGGAACTAACGCGGTTGGGATCATTTTTGTCACACGTGACTCTCGAAACTGTTTACCGCTTTGAAACTGCCAAATTAACAAATAGCAAACCCGAATCTTATTTTATAGCTGAAGGAGTTAAATTTTGAAATCCCCTTTAGTTTGACTCAGATAAAACAATAAAATAGGAGCAGAACATGTGAACAATTTGGATCGCTAAAATTAAAAGCTTTTTTCGTCAAGTTTTTAAACATATTTTCCAATTGATTTTGCAATTGTACTATATTTTAGGCGGGGATTTTCCGCTGACACAGATTAGGCTCGTGGACCTGCCACAATTATTTCATGTAGTTCTAATTTTGGCAATAAAGCCGAAGTCAGCGCCAGCGGCTGCGCCCGATAAAGCTCAAAAGTGAAGGACAACCGTTTATCGATGTCCGCTTGTACGCTGTCAGGCTACTAAAGGGCGCGAGTCTCGCACCGTCATTGTACTCTCACTTTCAACTGGTCGGAATTCGTGGCGGGAGACGGGAACAACTGGCAACGGCGCCGTAAACTTGCGGTGAATGTTTTGCAAACGGCATAAGCCTTTCTTGATAAGCGAGCGCGGAAAAATCCCCAATCTCCTCGGTGATGGATTGTTGTTAGGCGTAACCTGGGACAAGGCGAAACACAAACGACCGCCGTGCCGTTTATTTCCATTCGCGAGGGACCGGTAAGCTTATTAACGCCGCCTCAATTGTTTAAGGTCACAATGGCACAGCGAAGGACATGTTGTTTACGGATTAAAATCGCTTCGTGGTAAGATATTCGATCGTGTTGTCCTTGTTGCACAAACCGAGCCCGAACCGTTTGATGAGCACTCCCAACTTAAAAGCGGAACAAAGACGAAAAAATGGGCACAAGGATTAAATTATCGCTGACGAAGTACGACAAGTTCTTGAAATGCCTTAATTTCGCCAGAACCCCTTTGTACCCATCAGCCCAAACAATAATTGCTAGTCGCCAGAGCATCGAGCGCGGCTGACGTCATTAGCGCGAATGCTCTCGGTGAGCACGATAGCAATTACGCGTCCTTCTTGGAAAAGAGCTGTTGAATTTAAAGTGTTTCTGTCAGCGGGAAAGCGAAAATTAAACCTGTCTCCTGTTTTCTGATGCGCGGTCGGCCTCTTTTGGTCGACCTCACACGCGTTACACACATAATCACGACTCGGGCGCATTGAGCTATGTGGTGCGACAAACGCGTCTGCTAGTGGGATCCGCACCTATGATTACGGTCGTTAAACTCAAATCGGGGTCAAAAAACAAATACATCTTCACCAACCTGTTGTGTGGAAACGACTTCATCACTTGCACGTCGGTATCTGCTCGCAGTTTGTCTACAATATGGCGAGACATTATCTTGTGTTTGTGTGTAGAAATGACAGTTATTGTGTAAGGCAGTGTCGTCCTGGATTGTTTGATGTCTGCAAGCTCTTGAAGAAAATTACGGGGAGATGAGGGCGGCTCGTACTTTTAGCGAATAGCTGCCAGGGTTTGTGGGCCGTTCGTTGACTGCCCGAGGATGAGCGGGCCCGTTCATAGCCCCGGCGAGGTCCGCTCCGTGCACAAGGGGTGACGGGAAGCAAAAGGGATACAAATAGGGCGGAATGGAATGCATCGGGGGAAATGTGTGGAAAAGCGGCGCGATCGGGATGCCGTTGTTCGCCAGCTTCTCCGCATCAGCCATGAGATCGGATTTATTGTACTGGAAGTCGGCCCGGAACAGCTGCGGTTTCTGGGCCTGACCGTTCTCTTTCATACGGCTCGATATGTTATCGGCACGCGTCACAGGTACGCCCATCTCGCGCTGCTGGTTGATTTGGTCGAGTACCGTGTAAAGTCCACCGCTCTTGCCCTTGCGCTTGTCGTGCCGCACAGCCTTGTGTTGAGCAAGATTGTCTTTGCGCTTGGCGGCGTAGTTGCATTGGTCGCACTTAAAGGGACGCTCGCCCGTGTGGATTCGAATGTGCTCGACAAGTTTGCTGAGGTTCTTGCCAAGATAATTGCACACGTCGCACCTGCGAATCAGAGAGCGCACGCTTTATAACACAAAGTACAATTACCGATTTGCTGACCCGTACACAAAAATGCAACTGGTAATAATATATATCAGTGTGGCTTCAAGCGTTTGGCAACTGTAACCGTCACTTAATTGCACACCTTACTGGCAATAATTTTCGGAACGAGCCTGTATATAGGTTCTTAAACAAACACTTACTTGTAAAATCCATCTTGTTTGTGGGTAAGGGTCATATGCGTTTGCAGATTGTTTGTAGAAGATGCCCTGAATGGACACAATCGACACGATAGTTCCTTCATGGTCCCCACACCGTCGAAAGAAGGGGATTTCGATTCTGACCAAACAAAAACAGAATTGTATAACTTTTACGATTTTGCGCTCTTTTTCTGCAAAACAATAATTTTGCAGGAACACATGACCCTCGCTCGAATCAATCTTGAAAAATGCTTTGAATTTATAATAAATACTTTTCGCACCTTCGCGTTTTGTGTAGTTTGATGCTCCCGCGCGCTCGGGTAAACGCTCCGATGGAACCTCCAGCTTAATTTGGACATTCGTGGCGCGCTCCGCAACTCCGGAGCTGACATCATCAGTAAACTTCGGAAGGGCGGTAACTGGGTCTGGGGAAAGTCTTGGGGGAGTCTTATTAACGGCGGGGGGGCGAATTTTCGGGGTGCTTTCACGTGATCTGCTCTCACTCTCGGGAGAATACGCGGAGCTCAGTGACGAGGATGAGGTCGAGTTCTTGTGAGANAAACAATAATTTTGCAGTAGCACATGACCCAACCAATCTTGAAAAATGCTTTGAATTAATAATAAATACTTTTCGCACCTTCGCGTTTTGTGTAGTTTGGTGCTCCCGCGCGCTCGGGTAAACGCTCCGATGGAACCTCCAGCTTAATTTGGACATTCGTGGCGCGCTCCGCAACTCCCGAGCTGACATCATCAGTAAACTTCGGAAGGGCGGTAACTGGGTCTGGGGAAAGTCTTGAGGGAGTCTTATTAACGGCGGGGGCGCGAATTTTCGGGGTGCTTTCACGTGACCTGCTCTCACTCTCGGGAGAATACGCGGAGCTTAGTGACGAGGATGAGGTCGAGTTCTTGTGAGAGCGCCGCTCCTCTACCCCACCTATCCCTGGAAGAGTGATGTTAAATTAAACCGCGGACCTTCGGGATGATATCAT
>QXVZ01025800.1:0-12337 GCA_008931825.1 Phallusia fumigata
TAGTTGCTTAGTATTTGACCATATTTGACGTATTTGACCAGCATTTGACCGGCCAATTGACCAGATTTTTTTTGACCAGTCAAATACCCAACCCTACTTTAAACAATCCAACCCAGACACCAAATAAACAAATCAACAAAAATCCTAAAAAATCATTGAGTATTTTTACTAAACCCTTTTAAACATGTTTTGGCAAATTTTCGAAACAGCCGCAAACTCTTCAGCAATTTCATCAACCCCTAGCTGATCAAGTGAATCTGAATCCACATACCAAACTGCTAAATGATTTAAACGAACTGGGGATCGTGCTTATAAACCACGTCTAAAAGTGTTGACAAAGCCAATTTTAACCAATTAAACACGCCACAACGCCTGGTACAGATTGATGTTGCAATCAATTCTGGGTTTTTTGAACATGAACCCTTTGAAATTAATTAGGTCTTCCTTTTCCACGCGCTATCGAAACAAATTACTGTTCTATGCTGCTAACTTTTGGCCGTTCATATGCACTGGGTGGTATATTAAGTCTAGAAATTTAGAAATTTAAATCCATGTTTAATGTGGTGCCTATGCATTAAATTCCTAAAAATTTTCCATTTTAATATGTTGCTTTGCTTGTGTTATAGATATCACAACGTATGAAAGTCGAAATACAAAAAATAACGATTATTAATTAATCTAGCACAAACAAGTGGAAGTGTCGTGATAAAAATTGTGGAAGTGCTGTGATAAACTTCCTATTTCACCCACGTTGAAAACAAATTACTGCTTTATGACACTAACTTCTGGCTGTTTAGCTTTTCGCGACATTATGTATTTTGTGTAGGCAATATTGTTGGCATCGTATTCGGTCATCGAATTTCTGTGGTTTTATTCAAATTATATCTTTCTTTTAATACAAACGTACAACAAATATTTTGGAGACGGATGGGTAGAGGACGCCCAACCAATTATTTTCTGGGGGCTCATGTACCCCTTGCTTATCGTACGTAAAGGTTTTACTTTTTCGAATGAAGACAAAAATCATCACAAGCTACGTGACGTCACACACGCGTCCACGTCATTAAAACACGGATGCAAACTCACCTTCTGGGGCAGTCCCCGCCGCGATACTGGCAATAAAGAGGATCTGCAGAGGGTTATTTCCCTCACCGGCCCCAATTCCGTCGTTGTAGTCCATGGGGTGAAGGAGCCACACTTTGCCTCCCTCAAATGGACCCTCAGCACGAGCGACGAAAACCTACAAAAAGGGGCGATATAGCTACGTTATTTCGATAAATCTGTTTGCGTTTGCAGTGATTATGTCAAATTTTTTTTTGTGAAAAATCTCTACTTTAAAATAACGTCGGTACTAAAAGATATAGCAGCCAAGTTTGGTTCCATAATTCAAAATTTCTTGATAATGTAAGTTGACGATAATGAATTGTTTAAGTCTACACAATATTAAAGTAGCGTCTGGCTAAGCAAAAATATGTTTTCCAAAAAAGTACAATTCTGTTATATTATCATGTACTTTTGGCAAATTATCTAATTAGACGATAAATTGATGGTGAAATCGGTGTAATTTTGACGCTAGACGATAACTAACTGTTTAAAATCTTTACTGATATCTTATTTACCTGGATGGCATCAACAGGCGAAGCGAATTCGAGTTTCATTGTCCAGTCAGAGAGCAGGCCCTTGTTATCGGGGAACTTCTGGGCCCTTGCGTTGAAGCTGACTCCAGAACCAGTGCTGTAACCAGCGTTGAGGATCAGGTAGCCAGGGTTAGCTTGATCGTTTGACACGACTGTAAAGGAGGAAAAATTCTCGATTAGTTGAGGACGCTATATATGATGAAACGCATCGTACGAGCTTTAAGAATTCTAGAATATCACAAGAGTGGTTTGTTTAGGATTATTGTGCTTCAAACTCTGTTCTGTTAATCTAACACAGGAAAAAAGTGTGTTTTTTAGGACCAGTTAACCGAGCATAAAACGTTTTTTTAATTTTGAATTCGAGTGCATAGAATTTATGTCTCAAAGGGCGGTCGGCCTTTTTCAAAAGTAAGTATTTTTTTGCACCACGCACGCCAGAAACCAAATCCCCCCCAAAAAATTAAAAGCGACAAACCTTCGCAATTCTCGCCAGGTGGCAGTGTTGTCTGCGGGGGTGCAACGGTCGTAGTGGGGGCCCGTGTGGTTGTTGAGCGGGTAGTGGTCGGTCGTGGAGTGGTGGTTGTCTTTCTAGTGGTGACAACCGGTCTGCGGGTGGTGGTGGTCGTCTGCGTCGTAGTGGAAAGGGGCGTGGTTGTGGGCGGGGCAGTCGTGGTCGGTAGGGGGCGCACCGGGCTGACAATTTGGATGCACGAAGCGTCGAAGACGAGTTTGTCGTAAACGCCAACCAACGCTGAAAAAGACAAGATAAACGAGTTAAGGTTCAGTGATACTCAAACATAAAACAAACAGTCAAAGTTAATTCCCGTAAATAATTTTTTTAATCAATAAACTGGGGTTGGGACCTGGGAAATCCCCAGATTTCGGCCCATTTTTTTCAATCCAGGTTTTAACGTACAAGCAAAAATAATATCTAATAAATTCATTATTTCTTTCACTTTTCTAATCCCATCTAAACAGAATTCAGTAATTTTTTATGGTGCCGCAAAGTAATGCTAGCAAAACACTACCAACTTTAAAAAACCACTGCAGCTCTAAAGACAACAGCAAACCATTTGTACCCGAGTATGATGATGGGTCTGATGTTTCCGGCATAGATTGCACGTAGAAGTAGACGGAGTAAATTTGCATGGGGGAGATGTCCATGTTGTGCGACAGACTGTTGAAGGTGAAGATCCTGCGATCCTGACTCACTGATATGAGCTGCACGTGACCGGAAAGAAATTCGACTTGTTCTGGGATGGGACTAAAAAAGGAAATAAGTAAATTCGATTAGGATAGAAGTTTTGTTGCGATCGTATACAAGGTTTGAAAACAAGGTATTTAAACAGAAAACGTTATTCGATATTTAAAAAAAAATTAGGCCATTTCCAAAGTATCCTATTGTCACCCCCATGACTATCATCCTTTGTCTTAGTTCTGATTCAGAAACCCCGATAAAAGGTAAATCCCTTTGCCAGCCGTCCTGTTGGGTCAATTTATGCAAACACACAATGTCATGGGCTTACCTTGAAAACATGAGTGCTACGGACCACCCGCTGCTGGTGACTTGCACAGGTCGAATGTTAACCCGCAGGAGGGCGCCAGTGGGCCAGGTGTCAAGAACGGAGTACGAGCCTCGTTGAAAGTCGGGCATGTCACAAACGATTGGGTCGGGGAAAACTGAAAAAAAAGTTGGAAATTTTTTTTAATGTAACCAAATTATTTTTAAAACTTTTTGTTAAAATATTAAATTGTATATTTTTGTTGTATGAAGATCTAAAAATACTCAAAAAAAGTTAGGAAATGATAAATATTTTGAATGACCGAAAATTTAACTGGCATAAAAACCGAAACATACAGACAAAAGAATTTTACATGTACTAAGTTAAATAAAGTACTTGCTCAAATTACTGGATTGTAATAAGTCTAAAAAAATGATTGTTTTTCTGTAAGCTTGATGTGTTCGCAAATTAAGTCTCGCAAATTAAGTCTTCATGATATTGCGCGTATTTCAGGATAGCTCTTTTTGTATCCTTCCTGTTGGTGACGTCACAGCACGTATTTTTAAATAACCCCGTGACTCCGACCTTCCGCCAAAAGTTCTGGTGACGTCATGAGACGTGGCATGCGCCAGAGGTTTGCTAAGAAATGCTTTTGCCCAAATGTGGCGATAGGCAGAGTGCGTGAGGTGAGTAATACGCGGAAATAGCGATGACACAAGTATTAGTAAAGTTTGAACTTAAGTTGTGTACTGGTTTGGTGAATGCGTTAACTTAACGTATGGTGACACAAACTTGGTCAGTGTAGCAAGTTATCTGTTGAATTAATTGAACAATGTACACAATTCACGGTTTTAAATATTCTCAATAGTTTTATGACACGTTTTATTGCGTACCTTGACGAATGTTCTTATCAGTTTAACGTTTTTAACAGTTGTTACGCGCCCCCCTTTTTTTTTCTTTTACCATGACATGTAACCTTGCGCCGCTTTTCCGGGTCATTCCTGATGATGACAGCAGCGTTTGTCGAAACACAGAATATATTTTATACACAAGTACTTGCTAGTATCTTCCTATTAATTGAACTATGAATTATGTTTTAGCCCAAAATTTTTTGATTTAAAAAAAAACAGCTTAATAGAAACCAATGCTAATAAACATCCTAACGTTTCGACAACAACGCTGTCATTCTCAGTAATGAAGGAAGCAATTAGGTTAAAAGACGAGTTAAAAAAAGCATCCATTAAATAGGGAAAACACGACAAAAAACTGTTTTTAATACGGAAATCACTTTATCTCTTCTTTGTCCATTTCATGCTTTTAATTTGTAGATAATACTTGGCAAAAAGGTATACATCAGCCAAAAGTCCAGGAAACGATTGTTTTTAAACGGATTTTAATCAACACATAAGCCCTTACTGTATTCGCAGACGCCAGGGGCGCCCATCCATTGGCAGTTGGTAGCACTGGTGCACACACATCGGTTGCTGGGGTCAGACAATGGGGAAAGAGCGTAGTTTTGGTCACACACAAAACTGCACTTGCTGCGTTCGTTCACACCGTCCGTGCATGAAAGGGTGGCGAAGCTCGGCGGCTCCAAAGGCGCACATTTTCTTTGGGCTGCAGAAATAGAATAAATGTTAGTTTAGAGATGTTTTCGGGAGAAAGTGAGGACTTCGTGCATTGTATGCTAGTGTTTGGCGCTACAGTAGCCCATACAAATAACCCGCAATGTAACTCAAAATACCTGGCTGTTTTGCGTTGTCATAAAATAGTTGATTTTCTGACGTAGCCTTAATTGGATTTTAAACACCTACTTTTTGTGTCTGTTGTTTTAAACACATACCTAATAAAATCTTTGATTAAACAGTCCAGATAAAAGTCTAGGCGTGTAACATTTAAGTTCAATTTTTTTGGAAAATTATGTTGAAGTCGCCGATATATCATCTATCAAATCAATGCGGTTATTGTAAGCACCACTGTCAAGCCGAAATCTACGTTAATCATTTTTCGTTATTTAGTATGCTCAACCTGCAAATTAAGTTTGCTTACCTTGGACGAGACATAGAAATCCGCTGCACACAGCAGCAAAAAACAAACTCAATTTCATTTTCGAAACACTGATATTCTTCTGTAGCAACAAAATCTTTCACAGTAATAAATATACGTTGTTGCGAGTCGCATGTATAAAATCTCGTTTCTTGGTAAACTAAACTCCCAGCACACTTGCAAGCGTTTATAACAGGCCACTGTGCGACGTCACAGGCAAGTGGCATTAGCCTTTTTCGGCCTGAACTCGCTTGCCTATGACTAACCCCAGCTGTGTGTCATATTCTAACACTCCATGCAAGCCACCTTATTAGCCAGAGGTCTACCGGAAACTGTTGAAAAACGACCCCTTGCAGTCAGAGCTTCGGATATGTCACCCTCCCGTGTTTAGTTCGTTCTAGAATTACGAGTTCCACGACAGTCGATTATGACGTTTTTGTCTTTACAACGTCACACCTGGTAGTGTTGGAGCTGTTGTTTGCGAACAATGGGCGGAATCGGGCGATTGTTTTTGACACGCAACGTGTCCAATTCGGCTGTAAACTTGCTGTGGCATTCACCACGTCAATTCCACGTCTTGTTTACAGTCGGGTGTAAAAGTGAAAGAAGTCACATTACCGGGAAATTAACTGAGATTCCCTTATTTGCCCCAGGTGTAACTTGTAGTAATTAGCGATTTCAGGTTTAAAAACATGTTTGTTATCTGTTACTTCTGCATGCAAAAACAGCCTACCTGTTTACTCCTTAACTAGAAAATATTAACATACATGTTTTGTATTCACGTTCATATCCGTATGGATCAATGCAAATAAATCAGTTTTACATTAAGCTGTGTTATGGTTTGTATGTAAGTCTGTTACCGGTCTCCTATTTACCATGTAATAATGCTGAGTTTTCATAGACAATAACACTACTTTCCTAGCTCTGTCTCCGTTTGATTCAATGATTTCCAACAGCAGAAGCGAGTTTTCCTAACTTCTAATTTTGTGCTACTATTGGAAAAAATCCCTAAGTTGCACATTAAGTTGGGTTACTAGTTACGCTATTGCTTGTATACAGTGAATACATTGCATTGCATACGTTTTAACGATCGCTGTTGTCATTGTCACTGCAAAAACGCGAGAATCTCAGCTTTATTACGCAATTCATTCGCTATGTTCATTGCATCTCTCTGGCGGTTAATTCTTTAATTACGATGTTTTGCTCGTTGTAAACAAGTTATGGTAAACTGCATTAAGCCTGTTAGCCACACACTCTGTTTAAAAGTATATTAAACAACTTACTTGGAAGGGTGTTGCTGTTATGTGTGGTTAAACTTAACGAGGTTGTGCTTGATATTGCTGTTGTTGTTGTGGTGGATTTTGTAGTTGTTGTAGTAGGGGCCAAAGTCGACACAACAGCTAAACAACAACGCTGTGTTAATTAGGTAAACAATAGAGTGCTTAGAGCGTTTACTAGATAGACTTCACTTAGTGGAGATTTCAACATGTATTTATCTGTTTTACCACAAAACTTTCATAAAATACAACAAAAAATTACATTACAACAGGAAAAAGGCTAAACATTGCAAACTATCAGATCAACAATCGGGCTTATTTTCTCTTTCGTACATTTACTGTTGCAACCATACCACAATCCCCAAATAAGAACGGCCATAATCTCGGTTTGGACAAAATTACAAGAAGTGACCCCTGCATGAAACTCGATCGACACCCAAAGGCCGTCACAAGTCAAGTTAATCACGTCACGAACAACTACGTCACCACAGGAAATGTCCTGCCATTGCACCGTGGTTAAGCTTTTTTGAAGTTATGACAGAACAAATGAGTAACGTTTTGCGGGAAAATGTTACTTCACTTTCGGGGAAAAGGATTTCTTGGCCGTGTTAGGTTTATGTAAGGGCATTGGTAGCTGAATAAGACACATCACGTTATTTTTGTATGGTTGTGAATGCAAATGGAAGAGCGGAGGACGTGCCTAATGTCCATAGGAAGGAAACGAATGACAAACTAATTACTACATTCAAGTGCGCATCAAAATAACTTTACAGCATAAACATGTCGTCGTGCGCCTGCAAACTTTTCAACAAACGTCTTGGACGGTTGAAAAACGAAAATGTTGCCTATTATATATGTAGGAATGGAGGTTATCTTTTTTATTTTGAGACTGTTCGGCGTAAATAGATTTGTAAACAAGTTGAGGGACTACATCACTTAAGTATTACTTGTATAAAGCCTCTGAGACCTAGATCATTTTTGGCAACTACGACTCAACAAAAATTACCATTTTACCATGTCACTGAAAAGCAACCCATGCAGTCAATCACAAGTGATTCGTTTACGTTTTCTGGGCAGGCAAATCATGCAGTAGCACGTATAATGTTTGGGATACGTCAAGCATATTACGTCATTAAGGTCATTGTAAATTTGGTATTACGTAAACACTAAAAAGCGTACAGTTTAAAGATTGGCAGCATTATTACGATGACCTGTTTAATAATTTTATGTCGTGATAGCTTTTTGGAGTCAAAAGGCATTTTTACAACGGGCAGTTCATTGTGTAACCAGATTCAAAATTGTAAGGAATCATTTTCTTTTTTTAGGCAATACAAAGATTTAATCACAAGACTGTGATTTTTGCAATTACTTACTTGTTCCATCTCCATTGCAAAGGTCCCCCTCACAGCAGTTGTAGCAAACCGAATTCACTGTCCCACCATTGCACGTGTTTTGGTTCTGCGCCTCCTGACCCAAACACGAATCCGTCTGTTTGCACTGCTTCGAAATACGTGTGATGTCGCTGTTGACGCGGATCTCGGTCATGCATCTGCCCTAATGACGTCATAAAGACCATGATCCGTTATAGTTTAGAGACTTGTTTTTAGGCAAATGCTTTAAAAAGTAAAGTGACTAAGAAGCAACATGTAGCTGCCCTTACATTTTTAATTAGTGCCACCTCAGTTATATTGCCTGTAAAGCCAAAACTACAATACCAGCAAATTCAAGGGCGAACGTAAGCATAGAATGGGTTTTACTAATTCACTGATTTTTTAAACTAGGCTGCTAGTTACTTGCTAGCCTAAAAATCCTTCCAAAGTGCACGCAGTCAATCAACGCACAGCGCGATAGCTGTAATTGTGCGAAAATCACGCCCAATTGCTCCTAAAGCAGCTACGCCTGCAGCAAATTGGTTGTGCGGGTTATCTGTAGATTTTAGTCTCGAGTCTAAACAATCCTGAACAGCCCTTTTCGAGAAACGCATTAGTTTGGTGAAGGCTTACATCGTACTTTTAGCTTTGCATTATTTTTTGTTTGTTACTTACCTCGTCTCCTGGTGGACAGGTTTGAATTTCTGTGCATTCATCGTGACTAAAGACGTTCATGCACTTATAACATTGAGATGCTTAAAAAAGAAAAACATATTTGGCGCAAAGTTTCATAGAAATAAAAACAAGTCGGTTTTTATTTCTATCTGGTAACCGTATTCATTGCAGCATTTGGCAGAACATCTCCTGTTTTCAATTATGCGACCTTTAATTAATTTCAACTAAACTGAAACTATTTGCAAACGGACTTTAAACCACACAAAATCTGTATGACAGAATCGAAATATTCCTACCTTTGGATTTTGAAGCTTGAAGTGTCAGCACTACAATCCAAAATTTTAAACTTAATAAACCTTTCGTGGCCATCATAGCCTTCTAAGTAGTATTTGTCTTAAAACTGCAAGACATGTAAACGACATTGTAACCCGATAGTGTCATAACCTGCAAATTTAGAACAACTAGGCAAAACCAAGTCCTAGACAAACCAACATAATGTTTTACTGAATTCTGTCTGAAAAACAAACGCTTTGCTTTCCGAACTGACTGATTGTCATAACTGACAAAGAAACATTGTTATGCATTGTTAAAAGTAACTACTGGTGCCTATCAAACGTGATTAACGTTCCTGTGACTGTTTTAACCAAGACATCTAGAACATACGCAGGTAATGATTTCATTTCAATATTACACATTTGTTTCACCACAGGTAGTGTGTGACACATTTGTTAGTGGGGTAAGTGGCATCATACACTCGAAAACATGTTTTGAGCTTTTGTGACGCAATGTAACTTACGTAGCACATTTTAAAGCCGTGAATTGTTGCACATAAAAGATCATAAATTGCATAAAACGTGATTGCACTTTTAGCGGAATTGAAGCATTATGTTTACATTTTATAATTGTGAGACTGAAGTTTCATTATTGTGGTTAGAAATATTGCAGTCTGCGTGAAAAAGTTCGGACAAGTTTCAATTTACAATCAAGTTTAAGTGGCAAAAACTTTAAAGAATTGTAACAGTAGGGTGGCAGGCAGCAGTCTACATGTATTTGAGTCGACTCGATACTTTATGTAGATCTTTCAAGCTGTCGCTTCTCTTGCCTAAAACACTGGATAGCATTGACTTGCAATAATGAAAACAGCTTGCAACAAAATAATTGTTTTAGTCCTTTTTGTGATGTGAAGGGTGCTTTTGCTGCTTGAAGACGACGTAAAAGGTGGTGTTTGCCTTGTTTTTGTGGCAGCAATCGCTTCCGTCGTTGATACTGTTGAGCTGGCAGCTTCCGTTGACAAGTTATCTGGGGTAAAAGCAAGCAAGTAATGGTAATTAAACGCCAATTCAAAGTTAACGCACGATGGATGGTTTTGTTTGTATTTGTACCTTTTGGGCCGTTGACGTTTTAATTATTGTAAACTTTTTCAAAAAAAAATTATAATATTTCACCAAACAACGTGGTGACGTCATGGCGCACCGACAATTAAGTAATTAACTTACGACTTCCATTGCAATAATCGTCATTACAGCAATAGTTGCAGACAGAGGCTGCCATATCATCGTTGCATGTCAAACTGTTTTGTGCTTCCTGTCCCAAACAAGCCTGTGCCGACTTGCAACCTTTCGTTATCAGTGTGACGTCACCCAAAACACGAATTTCGGTCGAACACATCTCCTAGTGACGTCACAAATATTACGTCAGACAGAAATGAAAATTGGAAAAGTAAAGGTTTGTTTTTGTTTGCAACCCAAATAAGAAACTGTCAAATAAACGGTAAAATGATTGTCAAATATGATAGATTACAACGTAATGTACAATAGGCTATGCAGGATGACTTAAAAACATTTTTATGGTCGGCGTTATTACTTTTGAACTGCACTAATACCTTGCCTCCTGGTTGGCAAGTTTCTACCTCCGTGCATTCTTCATGACTTGTGAACCCTATGCATTTGTAACATTGAAGGGCTGTGAGAAATGTAAACACAAATAGTGTAAAAAAAGTTGTGATATCACAAACAATTTTCTAACTCTCGTTAGAAATGGTATGTTGCGTTTTGCTGCACATTGTAAATATCATGCATGAATATCTATCTTTAAAACCCCAAAACTCAACTTACGTCCAACTTACGCTTTCGATTGCATAGTTCGCCATCGCAACAATAAACGCAAAGTTGATTTGACAATTCATCGCTGCAAGTTACAGCATTTTGTGCCTCCTGTCCCAAACATGCCTGTGTCGTTTTGCATCCTTTCGTAATCAGCGTGACGTCATTCAAAACACGGATTTCTGTCCAACAGCTCTCCTAGTGATAAATATGTGTTATTAGAAATGCAGTAACCGATAATTACCTCTAAAACAACTTCGCTAATACCTTGCCTCCTGGTTGGCAAGTTTCGACTTGGGTGCATTCTTCATGGCTTGTGAACCCCAAGCACTTATGACACTGAAGGGCTGCGACAAAATGAAGACAAATAAATAGTGTGAAATTTTGTCTCGTTATTAAAACTTGTATTATTTTGATCAAGTTAAGGGCTGTGTAACGTTTTGCCAAACATTCTCTATGTCATGTAAAAATTGTCTATCTGCAATACCCAAAAAATTAAACAGCAAAAAACGTTAAATACAATGCTAGCTGGGTGAACATACGTTTTCTGTTGCATAGATCCCCATCGCAACAATAAACACAAAGTTGATTTGACAATTCATCTCGGCAAGTTACATCGTTTTGTGCCTCCTGACCCAAACACGCCTGTGTCGTTTTGCAACCTTTCGTAACGAGCGTGACGTCATTTAAAACACGGATTTCGGTTGAACATCTCTCCTGGTGACGTCATAAAATGTATTGTGACGGTTTTTAAAAATTTTAGTTCTGTTGAAACGTTTTAGGTAAGCTTTGGATGGATTTAAGTAACTGGAGTTTAACCATCTTGCACCGTGTAATGCAACTAACTAACAATTACTGTGAGGTAGCCCATATCAATTTGATGGACAGGAAAGCAAATAAATAAAAATTCTTAGGCACAATAATTAACGTGTTGCCCTCACGCAAAAGAACATGTACAAATTTCAAACAACATACCCTTTTTCAATACTAAAGAATATTACTGGATAATGAGACAATAGGAACAAATTTAAACATTTTAAAATCTCCTGAATAGATTTTAGTTCTTATACCTCGTTTCCACACGTTTCTATTTGGCTGCAATCTTCGTGGCTGGATGCTATGCACCGGTAACACTGAAGTGCTGCGAAATATGAAACAGCAGTTACTTTAAAACATGTTATCAAACCAAACACATTAACATGGTTCTTGGATCCTTACCTTTCGTGTTTAAGGCTGGCTGAAGTAACAAGAGACAAAATACAGGATGTATCAAGTTCATTATCTGGATTATGAAACATAATATTTGAGTGTAATTATCCAAACTGCACAACAATAAACAGTACTCAAAAAATCACACTTAAACCCCCTTTCAGCTACTTTTTAGGCTAAAACAAACTATCTAATTGTTATGAAACAACACGAACACGCCACATTTTCAAACGTTGTTATGATTATTGCTTGGGGCAATGATGTACAGTTATGATTTCATACAAAACAAACAAATCGCGCCAAGGGTTAGCAAAACAAGATGCGTCATAACAGAAGATTCGGATGAAGAACCAGTATGACGAAATATATGAAAAGACAATGAAAAACATGCCGCACTATTCCTCAAACACTTTTGTGGTAAATTTGGAGTTGAGAAGGATGACAAGTAGACAAATAAGTTGGGCTAAATAGATTGTGAAAAAGTTGAGTGGACTTGATGATGATTTTGACCGTTAGGTG
>QXVZ01025816.1:0-26988 GCA_008931825.1 Phallusia fumigata
CGGAAATGGTTTGTTAAATCGTCCCAGGCGAAATCATCTAAAGCTTTAAAATGGCGGTTCACTTTCGTTCTGTTAATACCTATTTAATAGACGCAATATTATTGTGTAAAGCGTGTGCCACTATACCGAACAGGGAAGTTGCTGCGAGAACAGAAAAAGGAAATTCTGGGCATAGACGACAGGCGGAAGCAAAGTTTTGGCGTGTAGCAGCATGATAAATACCAGCGAAATCTGTGATATATGTATACACTGAAACGTTTTGGACATTGTAGAAGTGCTTATGTCGTTGAATTTTTTTGGCAATGCCCTTTTCGCGTAGTGACTTCTTGGCATTTGTGCGGTAAACTAACAAATTAAGCAATGAATCATGTGTAACACGATCTTCCTGCTGGTTGTATTAATTTAACGTAGACACTGCTGTCTGTTACAGAATGACTGCTGACGAGGTACTTGATTCGGGGATAAAGGCGGGTCAGGGAGTTGATGCGACCGAGACACCTTTGGTCACAACTCCAGCCTTGCTGGCCTTAATGAAAAGGACCGGCTACGCGATCACGCAAGAGAACGGTCAACGAAAGTACGGCGGTCCTCCCCCAGGTTGGGAAAACAAAGCGCCTCCCCGCGGCACGGAAGTGTTCGTCGGCAAAATTCCCCGCGATGTGTTCGAGGATGAACTGGTGCCTGTGTTCGAAACGGCCGGAAAGATCTACGAGCTGCGGCTGATGATGGACTTCGATGGAAAAAACCGCGGTTATGCGTTTGTTATGTTCACGACCAAATCTGAGGCGAAAGGCGCCGTGAAAAAACTAAACAATTATGAGATACGCAAAGGACGCTTGCTCGGCGTATGTTATAGCGTTGACAACTGTCGCTTGTTTGTCGGTGGGATTCCTAAATCCAAAAAGAAGGAAGATATCTTCACTGAGATGACTAAAGTCACTGAGGGCGTTGTTGACGTCATAGTGTACCCGAGTGCATCGGACAAGTCCAAAAACCGCGGGTTTGCTTTTGTCCAATACGACAGCCACCGCGCAGCAGCTATGGCAAGGCGTAAACTTATTCCAGGTCGTATTCAGCTTTGGGGTCATCCGATAGCGGTGGATTGGGCCGAGCCCGAACAAGAGGTAGACCAGGAAATCATGGATCAAGTGAAAGTTCTTTACGTTCGCAACCTTATGTTGGAAACCACCGAGGACACTCTACAGGAAATCTTCAGTCAATTCGCCCACGGATGTGTAGAGCGGGTGAAAAAGATCCGCGACTACGCGTTCGTTCATTTCTCGTCACGCGAAACCTGCATCGAAGCCATGAAGAAAATCAACGGCACAAAGATTGATGACGCGGAGGTGGAAGTGACGTTGGCGAAACCGGTTGACAAGAGCGATTGGAACCGAATGGCCAAAGTTGGTGCCAAGGTTTTGTCTCAAACCGGTCCAGAAGGAAGTGCGCCTGCTACTGCTGCAGTGGTGAGTATGTCAAGCTTTGTCGGTTAAATATTGTCTCTGTGGGTGTTCAACATTATTGGATAGTCAAAAATAATACCTAATGACTAGCCACAAATTCTCTCTTATTCGAAAAAATTGTACAAAACCAGAATTAACGCCGCGTTATTTTTGCTGTTTGATTTATTAGTTTAAAAACGTTGACTGTGACATTTACACTATTTTCTGTCCTGGTGACAGAGCATCTGGTTTGGGGAAACTGAAACTAGTTGACATGACGTCAATATTTTTTTGCCACAGCTTTGATATTTACGTGCTTTTATTTATGGTGGATTTGTATACACACACAAATGGTTTGATTTGTCCCCTATTTACAAACTGTATTTCATACAACATTTCTTTTTGCTTTTGTCAGGTGCCGAGCCCAGCGGTCGTTAACCCGAATGGGATGATCGTGTACCCTTCTGCAGTGTACGGGACTGAACTCGCATACCAACCACTGGGGCAGTATAACCTGGCCACGGGTTCGAGGCCCATCCGCGGTGGATCAATGAGAAACGAGAGGGGGCGGGGCACAGCAAGCAGCAGACCCAACAACAGTCGTAACAGCTATCTGGGTTATAGCGCTGGAAAAGCGACATACGGAAGATATTATTCTAAAAATAACCAGGAGCGCCCAGGTGTTATCGAAGTAAATGGTGGGGGATTAGAGTTCCTCTCACAGCAGACCTTGATCAACGGACAGTCGGTTGCAACCAATATAAATGAACAATCTATCCCAGCAATATACAAACAAGCATCATTGCCCGCCATCGCCCCGGGCCAGGCAATTAACCCGTACGCTCCGGCTACCATGGCCCAGATCTCGGGTATGCAACAAGTAATACCCACAGTAATGCCGCAGAAACTTCCAGAAACGATATTGGAGGAGGTCTGTCAACGGCAAATGTGGGGAGTCCCAACTTACCAACTTTTATCAACCACAACGCCCGACAGCAGACAGTTATTTTTGTACAAAGTGTCAATCCCGGCGTTGGCCGTTTTTCAAGTAAGAAAAATGGAGTTTTTTAAAAATGCTTTACACTAAGACAGTAACAAATTAGTTTCTCATCATAGGGCTGGTGACCTTTAACTCCCGAAAGCTCATGAAAATTTTTTGGTGGTGATGAAATTCAATGTAGTCTGACGTCATTATGTAAACATCGTATTCATGGCTTAATACGTCCCAATCTTTTAAACAATGACGACCAAAAATTTTCTTATATTTTAGTCAGAAGATTAGTTAGCACTGTATGTTAGAAAGGTAACCGATTGGGTATAAAATTTATGCTTCAATTTTTTTGCAGCCCAACAAGCTTTGCGTGACCATAGAAGAGGCGAAATCGTATGCCGCAGAGTACGTGTTGTCTCAACTGACATTGCAGGCTGATGGATCACCAGCTGTTCTTCCCGTTCCTACCGTCTTAGCCCCTCCAGCCCCGTCCTATCAGGTATAACACGTTGTTGCTATCCATCTTTTAATGTGGAACTTGCACATGTCTAGTTGAAATGTAGTCAATTCGAAACCAATTTATCAATATTTGGGCTTAGTAGTGGAGCATATTGCATGCAAAACATTCAGCTTAATTTTTAAACTATGAATGATTATCGGTAAAATATACCTAATTTGGTCAACAAATCAACAATGAACAGGATATTTATCAAACTTTGAGGGTTCAAATGCCACGTTTTTTCCCCAATCCCAACTGCTAACGTGGCCTATGGTTGTTATCTTTTGGTAGCTAGCACCCGGTGGCACCGCACTTTGCTCGATAACAACCTGATGCATGTTGTTTCAATACGAGTCGATAGTAAACTGCATTTAATCGCTTAAGAGTTCGACCGGCCCCAACCTGTTTTACTGCCAGAGCGCATCGCCCTTTGTACCATTGTCGATGCATTGTTAGCTCACCTTATCAGCTCTTAGTTGCTACAATGGCCATTGTTTGCTCCCACTGTTACATGTGCAGGTCGTGTCAGGTGTTAAAGCCCTACGACCCTGCTTGTTAAGTCGTAAAACATGCACGAACTGACTGCTAACAGCAGATCACTGCATCGGTGATCATTAACGGCAGCGTTCTTGCATTCTGTTCACCAAATATAGTCATTTAAGTGATGTTAAACATTGACTAAAAATTGTTTGTAAAGTTGTAGACTGCCGGGCATTTAAATTTTCGATGATTAGATAAAATATTAAATGTCTTCCACCGACAACGATTCATTTCTTTGATTATAAGTTAAAATAAACTATTATTTGTCTTACAGTTTGCACAACCAGCAGCAATTCAACTTCGGTCGAGTCCAACGTCGGCAGCACAAACCCAGCACGCAGCAGCCTATGTCCCGGTTACAACTCCGTCTC
The DNA here is from genome assembly GCA_008931825.1 of Phallusia fumigata. Lineage (NCBI taxonomy): Eukaryota > Metazoa > Chordata > Ascidiacea > Phlebobranchia > Ascidiidae > Phallusia > Phallusia fumigata. The sequence goes on from QXVZ01025816.1 coordinate 3,844, forward strand.
CCACCATTCCGATACCCTTTGTAGATCACATGGGACAGCCCATTGCTGTAATGTATCAGTAACAGTGACAGTCCGGTCCATGTTTTCAGAAGGGTGGACTATTTTCTGTACTCTGTGTTATTTGAACTGCAAGAGTTTTTACGCGATACAGTTATAAAGATGTTACCCAAACGAAAATATTGCGGTTCAAAATTCTGCAATATGATCTGCCAACATTTCCCCCACGCAAAAGGGCATTTACTAGTGTTTGGAGTAGGAAAGGTATCCTTGTTCAAGTGACGGACACATGACGTCATCAACGCATTACTTATTTGTGTTCCATCATCGCAGTATGAACTTGACAGTCAAGTTAACGCAATAATTGCGAAATGTGCACTGGTGTGTTTTTGCCAAGTTGTTATTTTGCTGTGCGTCGGAATAATAACAGATTATATTATATCCTTGACTTGCAAAATGTAACCTTCTCCGAAAAGCGTTCGCGGGTCGAATTTTTTTTAAAGATGCATTTCGCAAGTTCCCCGCGCGCCATATAAATAAACATCCATGTATGTAATCCACGCCAAGTGACTAACTTCGTCATTCACTGTTTCAGCGCATATTTCTGAGACACACATCTGCAGGGATCAGTGTGTGTTCAAAATTGTGCATGGTTTTTTCTGCTTCTGTGTGTGTGCGTGCGCGCGTGTGTGTGTGAAATTGTTACTTCCTTGTGCGTAATTCCCAACTTCGCCTTTTTGTTGTCGTGAGTTAACCATGCAGTAAAGTTTAAATCTTGACAAACAAAATGATATGGAACTTTTGTTGAGACAAACAACCTCTATTCCAAGTGTTTTTCTCAGTTTGAGTATGACATTATGTGGGTGTTTTCATATTCAGTGTGTCATTTTCTGTGGCTTAGCTTTTGTTCAACACTACGAAATTTTTTGTTTTTGAAACATTTTTAATTAAAAATAAACCACGGAAAATAAAAATACAATGGGGCTGCATATCGTTGATGTAGAATATTTTTCAATGTTCTGTTTCTGTCGTTTTAACATTTAGTTTTAACTCAGTCCAACTATAATCACATATTCGGTCACTTCCAAACTCCACCATAAAGCGCACATCGTATTGTCAACTCTGCCTTGTTTTGAGTGGATGTAGTTACTCAATATGCTGTGTTACGTGTAGTTCCGTGTTTCATTAAAATGTAGTGCAATGCGTGCAGTGACAAGTAGTCCGACGTTTGTGAGGGTATTTAGAAGTCATAATTATTTTTTGCAAAACGAAAAGCCATATGCACATTTTTACATAGTTACTATCGCGTATGCGTTGTTAAGAAGTATACCAAAAACAAAACAGACATGAAAACGAGCTAGAAGGAAAATTCTGCTTGATTGTGCAAAAGGTGCAGGCTAATGGCCCAACACAATTTCTTGAAAATGATTTATGGTTAAACCGAAGACGTTATTGGCAATGATCACTAAGTATGTGTTTCTTTAACTTCCGTGCAGCGTGGAGGGCCATTCAACAAAACGTAGACAGCAACGGCTTTTAACTCAGCAATGCCACCTAGAGGCGTGTTTCATACCTGCAATCACGCGTGGACCACAAGAAAAACATAATTGTATTTTTGTTACTTAAGTTTTATGTACTGCCCGTCTTCCATCAGTGCATTCACGGTGGCGACAAAATCGTGTAATGGTAACAAAAATTAAAACTTTTTGCAAAAGTCGAAAAACACGTCTGTTTATATTTACTAAACTCAAAATTAAACTAAACTTAAAAACCTCAACTCAATTTAATTAGTAGGTGATCTCAAATCTTAATTAAGTTATTACCTTTAACTCGTAGCAAAAAAATAATCTTTTCCTTGACAAGCGTGGGTCACGAAATAAAACAACAAAATTAGCGTGATTCTGTATTAGTCTCATTGGATTTAAGATCAGGTGCGATTCTCCTTCGACAACTTTGCGGTGACTCGAAACAAGATTTTATGCATACACTTGTAATGTGTTTATTTTACTGTTTATCGGCGAACTAAAAATGTTTTTTAGATTTATGTGTGAATTATGTGTAGAAACAGAGGCACTATCTAAACAATATATTCGAGTTTGTACCGTAGTTATGTTAGTCAGTATTTAAACATGTGTTTGTGAAGTTGCGTTTTTTAGTTTGTTGAAATGCACCTTATTATTGCCGTATACAATGTGATTGAAGGCGTGGTAAATCTAAGCTGAAGTCAAATTTTAATTGTCACTTCATCACATTTGTCACAGTTAGGTTTTGTAAAACAGCAAAGACACTGAAAAAACAGGTTATAGAGTCAAGTTTCCTGTTGTTTAAATGATTGAAGTGCACCAGGTGTGTTTTGCCATATAGTCACAACCGAACATACAAACTACTTACCAAACAATCGTATAATGCATTAAGTGATTAACCTAAACAATCTATATGGTATTTTTTAGGCTGAGACTAAACCTATAATAAAGTTTCAGTGAGTTAGTGGAAAAAGAAAGTTTATTGGGAAACAAAGTGGTTTTGGTATCCAAGCATTATAGTATGCATCTTTTGGGGGTCTTGGTTAAACCGTGGGCAATGTGCTCATAACCTGCAATATTCTTAACTATCCCTAACCACTGCCTATTGGAAGTGCTGTTGCATTGGTGAGTTTGCAAAGTGTGAAAGCTGCATCCGTGGCCAAGATTTTTTATTTGCACAACCTAATTTTGTGGCTTTTTCCTGCATAAAAATATCAAATCTTATCATTGTTTGTTTGATAACCCGATGACTTTTGGAGCAATAGCATGTTAATGTTTCGTTATTAAATGCCAACTTATATATTTTAAATAATGTGATAGGAGGCAAAAAAAGGGGCTTGAGGTTGAAAGATTTTTGTGCAAAAAAAATAACCTGAATCAGTGTGGTACCTACAGTCATTAAGTCAAAGTGCCCACCCACTTTAAATGCTAGCGCTTTGGTACCAAAAACAGGTTTATTTATATTTGGAAATATTGCTGGAAGATAATATTGTGTTACATGTGAAGGTGCTTGGTTTTGATTTATAGACTTGAAAGTATTGGTTTTGTATATGTCAGATTTGCCATACTCTGCAGACTGACACATCCGAAGCCTCTAAAGATATAATGACTGTGCCTGTTATCAATATAAAATTACTATCAGTTGAAAGGTACTTGAGGGCTATTATGTAATTAAACACTTCAGCCAGTGAACAAATACTATCATAAAAAGTGTACTCTCAGTGTCAGATGTAGATTATTACACAGATTAAGGTTAAGCAAGTTGNATACACTTGTAATGTGTTTATTTTACTGTTAGGTATATCGGCGAACTAAAACAGTTTTTTAGATTTATGTGTGAATTATGTGTAGAAACAGAGGCAGTATCTAAACAATATATTCGAGTTTGTACCGTAATTATGTTAGTCAGTATTTAAACATGTGTTTGTGAAGTTGCGTTTTTTAGTTTGTTTAAATGCACCTTATCATTGCCGTATACAATGTGATTGAAGCTGTGGTAAATCTAAGCTGAAGTCAAATTTTAATTGTCACTTCATAAAATTTGTCACAGTTAGGTTTTGTAAAACAGTAAAGACACTGAAAAAACAGGTTATAGAGTCAAGTTTCCTGTTGTTTAAATGATTCTTGAAGTGCACCAGGGGTGTTTTGCCATATAGTCACAACCGAACATACAAACTACTTACCAAACTATCGTATAATGCATTAAGTGATTAACCTAAACAATCTATATGGTATTTTTTAGGCTGAGACTAAACCTATAATAAAGTTTCAGTGAGTTAGTGGAAAAAGAAAGTTTATTGGGAAACAAAGTGGTTTTGGTATCCAAGCATTATAGTATGCATCTTTTGGGGGTCTTGGTTAAACCGTGGGCAATGTGCTCATAACCTGCAATATTCTTAACTATCCCTAACCACTGCCTATTGGAAGTGCTGTTGCATTGGTGAGTTTGCAAAGTGTGAAAGCTGCATCCGTGGCCAAGATTTTTTATTTGCACAACCTAATTTTGTGGCTTTTTCCTGCATAAAAATATCAAATCTTATCATTGTTTGTTTGATAACCCGATGACTTTTGGAGCAATAGCATGTTAATGTTTCGTTATTAAATGCCAACTTATATATTTTAAATAATGTGATAGGAGGCAAAAAAAGGGGCTTGAGGTTGAAAGATTTTTGTGCAAAAAAAATAACCTGAATCAGTGTGGTACCTACAGTCATTAAGTCAAAGTGCCCACCCACTTTAAATGCTAGCGCTTTGGTACCAAAAACAGGTTTATTTATATTTGGAAATATTGCTGGAAGATAATATTGTGTTACATGTGAAGGTGCTTGGTTTTGATTTATAGACTTGAAAGTATTGGTTTTGTATATGTCAGATTTGCCATACTCTGCAGACTGACACATCCGAAGCCTCTAAAGATATAATGACTGTGCCTGTTATCAATATAAAATTACTATCAGTTGAAAGGTACTTGAGGGCTATTATGTAATTAAACACTTCAGCCAGTGAACAAATACTATCATAAAAAGTGTACTCTCAGTGTCAGATGTAGATTATTACACAGATTAAGGTTAAGCAAGTTGACCATGTGTCTGTATCATTTTGTTCAAAATCTTGTGTAAACTATGTTTTTTTCAACATGATGCGTTGGTGCATCTAAGGTTACACAAACTAGACACTTAAATGTTCAACATTTTTATCCAGATTAAGTCCTTTCTCAACATTAAAAAAACAACTCGATCTTTTTGAGAAACATTTTTAATGCTTTTGTCATCTTCAGGATTGTGAATCGAAAAAGTTTAATCAATTTGTGTAAAAATAAACTGCAAAACATTTTTTCAGGGATTTGGACAGTCATTGCACTCCAAATAGTTCTTTAAAATTCCCAGTTTTATTGCAATGCCTATTCGACCCAACAGCAATCCAAACATGGACATGCCAAATCGACCAATGCCATATATGGTGCCACCTGATTACAGAATCCACCAAATGAACAGAAGATTACAGGAAAGAATGGAGGACTGTGACAATCAGTGGTGGAACGCATTTGCTACAGAGTTTTTTGATGACAAAGCCACATTTACACTTTCCTTTTTTCTTGAAGATGGACTTAAGCGGTATACTATTGGGCGGACTCTGATTCCACGCTTTTTTCGCACCATGTTTGACAGTGGCGTTGTTGACATGAACCTTGTGCTTAGACATCCAAAAGATTTTCCAAGTAATGCAGGAATAACTCTTGACTGTGAGCAAACAACCATGGTCATGCACCATGCCAAACCTGTTCCCACCAAAGTGTGTGCAGAAGGTCATTTGTGTGTGGACTTTATTGCTGATGAACTCATGAGAATTAGATCTTGGCATTTTGCAATTCGGAGTCACTTGGAATATATTCCTAAACAAGCTCCAATGCAAAATCCAGGCATGTTGGAGGACTTGTGCAAAAACACAACCCGCCAAGGTCTTACATCAGCAATGCTTAACTATCTTAAAATGTGTGTGATTATTGAACCTATGAAAGAGCTAATGTCACGACAAAAAGCATGCAACATGGACCCAAGGGACTGTTTGAAAAGTTGTTTATTTCAAAAGTGGCAAAGAATGCTAAATCCACCCACAGATACTGCCCGTCCTGGCACTAAACGGCCATCCAGAAAGCGTAAAAACTCTGTAAATGCAAACCCAGTGAACACAGTGCAAGGACAGAAGAAAAAGGTCTTTACAACTTCTGATGTGATGATGGTTGGGGAGCCCACGCTGATGGGAAGTGAATTCGGTGAAGATGATGAAAGAATGATAACTAGACTTGAAAATCAGTTTGATACTCCACTTCCAGTTAAATCAGAAGATCATGACACGTCTGCTGCCAGTTTTCCAAGTGTTTCCTCTCCAACACATACACCATCCCAATGGCAGCAACCATCTACAAGCGTTCCATCAACAATACAACAACAGGCTCCTCATGTAAAGAGCGAACCAGGCGATGTTTCAAGTAACTCCACGCCGCCACTGTACACAACTCCCCCACTATCAACAAGTACTTGAAAGCAGAACTGTGAATGCTGAAGCCTAAAAAGAGTTACTCTTTACACAAAGAGTTGTGAAAAAGCAGCAGTTTGCTTTTAAAGAGCTTGGACTTTTGATAAGATGTTGTACATTAAACTTTTCGAGAACATTAAAAGTATTGTCATACAGGTTTTCAATTATGTCTGTGATTATTTTATCAAAATGCATGTTTGAACCTGTCCAGTTAACTAGTAATCATCTTGCAGTACAACTACAACAACTGACAATATTATATTATTGCAACTACTTCTGAGGTGTGATGCTTTCATTGTTGTTGAATGTATCATTTTCCACATGTTNAGTATTGTCATACAGGTTTTCAATTATGTCTGTGATTATTTTATCAAAATGCATGTTTGAACCTGTCCAGTTAACTAGTAATCATCTTGCAGTACAACTACAACAACTGACAATATTATATTATTGCAACTACTTCTGAGGTGTGATGCTTTCATTGTTGTTGAATGTATCATTTTCCACATGTTTTTGTTTTGGCCAGCTTTTGTAGTTGTTTATTATTGGCACTTTTTTTTACCTTTTTCATAGTTGTTGCCATTTTTTGCACCAGCAAATTTGACAAAAACACTCAGTAGTCCATGACTCAAAGTAACTTTACATTACAGTTATAGTTTGACCAAGTTTTAATTACAAATGCAGAAAATAGCATTACAAACCAGTATAAAAAAATCTTCTTAAAACATGTGGCCACATAGGAGTTTATTGCCCAAAGCTATTTTGTTATACTTGAGCCACTGTCTTCTGCTTCTGACATGGTGAAATGCTTTTTGTGGCTGCAATCTGGTGCTTTAGCAGTGTTTTGTCTTTTTCTATTGCTTGTATCTTTTTGTTATTGGTGCTGCTTGTGTAACATATATGTTGTCATTAAAACTGTTCTCAACCTGAAGTGTGTTTTAATGCTTTTAGATTAGAGGAGTACAATATGGATGAAACAATTTTAACTTACAACAGGGCCACATTTATGCAATTGATTGTGGTTGGTCCACGTTCAGTGCCGTTTTCCCATGTCTATTGTATACGCGCACTGCCGCGGGCGTGTAGGTTGCTATTAACCACTTTCTGATGGGAAATTACATATTCGTCCCAAAGACGACAGACGTCAATTACTGTTTGGCATTTTTCCGTCGATTTTCAACAGAAAGGTTATTGTAAAAAAGCGTTACAAATGTTTTTGTTGCAATGCACACGATCCACAAGTTAGTTGTACAGTCAGCGGGGCTTAAAAGGATTGTTTTCTAAAAACGTTGGCCCAGGTTACACTGGAGCTAGTTTAAATATTTCCAGCGGTTGTCACACAAGGCAAGAGCCCACGTTCGCCTAAAAATAAGTCCAACGTGCAAAATTAATTCACCTAATTTAAACTTACATAATTTTGTTAAAACAGCCCAAATCAGACCGGGATAAAATTGTGTCCTTTCTTTTTTCGGGTCTTGTCCTTCCAGACATGTTGCTTTTGGTTGACTATACGCAATTCGGAATTGATTATTTAGCACTTGATTTTCCAAAAATATATATTGAAAAAAGAAACTCTTTGTCTTGAAAAATCACTTGCTAAACCTGTACCGTACACGAAAAAGCAATTTGAAAACGAAATCGTTCATGCGTTACAAACCGGGAGTTTTAGCCAGAGAAAAGCAGTTTGTTGAAGTCAGATACCAAATGCAAAACTCGTTGTTAAAAGTTGAAACAAGCTCATTCGCCTTGCTCATTTGTAAAACGAGTTCCGTGTACCACACCTGCTTTGTATTTACTGGACATCTAAAGATGGATGAAAAAACTTTAGAAGAACTAGCAGTCGCCGAACTACTAAAAGAGGCAAAACGCGGGAGAGAGAGATCAGCAACTATGGGACCCAAAGGATGGTAGGATGTGTGTACTATTTTTTACTATCATGCAAAGCAGTTAACGATTTTTTTGCTGATTTACAATGCATGTGTGCATATGCATATTGTTTTTTGTGTTGTTATTATTGTAGCGGTAACGTCTAAAACTGCAGGGCCGCACGGTCCGCCCGGTTCAGCGCTCGGTCCGAGCGGCTTTGCAGTTTTAGACTTGCGAGAGCTGGACCGAGCAGCTTTGCAGTTTTTCAGGTGTATCTCACGAAAAAGCTTGCTGTTTCGCTCAGTACCGCAAATACGGAAGATAATGCATTTGAATAGGGTAAAACTGGCAGTTTTTGTTATTACCGTTGACGGTTAGTGCTATTGGGGTCAGGGGGTGGGATTAGTAAGATAATTAAAAAATACAGATACAGTAAAACGAAGTACCAAGCGAACCAAGCAAACCAAGTAGTTTTTAAAGGCACCGGAACCTCCTCGTGCGACACCCTTGAATGCACTATTAAATGGGGGAAGCACCTTGCCCACCATGCCATTTTAGAGGAACCCCTAGACCGAGCGACTTTGCAGTTTTAGAATTGCGAGAGGTGTACCGAGCGATGGACCGAGCAGCCCTGCAGTTTTAGATGGCACCCTTATTGTAGGCTAAATCCAATTATCCAACCTCACTACAATTTGGAAAAGGGTTATTTTGTGGACAATTTTTAACTGTTCAGCCTGTGCACAGATTTGCAAAATTTCCCCTGATTACTGATGTCACTTTCCAGTCAAATTCTTACTCTTAAACACCATCTGTGGGCATAAATTTATTCTAGATTGTGCTGCTTCACAGTTTCAATACATTGCCTGCTCGCAAAACATAGTAGAACAAAAGTGTTTTCACCAACTTTTAGTAAACTGAGCAAACCAACCTTCACAACATATTTTTATGTTAAGTATTCCAGGCTTTCACAACCCTTTACCGACAAGCAAAACAATGCAATTTGTTCATATTATCATGCTGTTTTTTGTCTTAAATTAAAACATTTACACGAAAAGGGCCACAAACTATGTGCAAAAGCATCTGATAAAAATTTACTGGTACTTTTAGAATTTAACCCAGTACTCTAAATCAGCTAAATTTGTTGAGATTTCAAATGATTTTGGATTTTTCTCTTTTTCGCACAAACAGGCTAAATTTTGCAAATTTTCCAGGGAAATTTGTGTATGTTAACAGGCTTACTGATAAACAATGCTGGTTTGGTCTACATCTATAGGATTGAGGTTATATTATCAGATAATTTTTTTAACATAAATAATTGTAATTATAACTCCCAATAATATTTGTTGAATAAAAACATTAAACGAGATAAATAAAGAGGTGGAATTTCTATAACCTGTTAACTTTGTTTTTCAGGCAAAAGGAACTTGTACCATCTACCAACAAACAATTTCTTAACCGAACTTTGTCTAGCGTCTTGCATTCTCAAAAAACTACAGAGGCAAAACTCAAGCGAATAAAAAATTCTAGAGAAGTTGAAAAAGATTCTAGCACAAACAAACGGCAAAGGCATGAATCAGAAGATAGCCCAAACAATAAGCAGCCAGAATCTTCAAGAGGATACTCATCAATACAGAGTCCAGAAAAATGCATGGAAGAAAAACCTGCTAATTCTCAAAAAAGGAAGTTTAGGGATGTGTTTGAAAAGTCTTCTAAACATCATAGGCAGAAAAAAACAAAGCAAAGTAAGTTTTTTTTGTGACATTTGGCCCACTGCACAGTGAATTTTTATTTTCTTATTGTGCCAACAAAATGTGTTAAGTTTACACAAAATTGGTTGTAAAATATGCCACTCCTACTATACTTTCTGTCAATGCTGTTGGAAATGATTTTGACAAAATTAATTCTCAATAAAATTACATCAGTAATTCTACGTGGCCGGTGGTGTCTGATTAACTGACTATTGTGAAAAGGATCACACTATATAAATGTTAAAAAAAAGTTCAATGAAATCTACAGGGAAACTTTCCAATGAGAGGTACTGATTTCTAAATTTGATTCAATTATCCCGCTGAGCTGCACGAACTGCATGATGGGTTACAATGATCAATTACTGCAGCAGGATACGGAGTTAACCAGGAAGTCGTTTCCCTGCACTTTGTTATCTTGCAACAGACGGCCACCAAACTTAGTAGAAATTTGTGTGGGAACTTGCTGCAGCTTAAAAAGTTTGCATGGCTTGAATAAGGTAGGGCCTTTTAGGAGTAGTACTCATGTCAGTTCAAGTATATTTTTGGAATCCTGTACTGGTGTGTTTACTTTTTTTTGGAGTAATTTTTTTATGCACATCAGTTTTAAACTTGTAATTTAAAAAGTACAAAACAATAGTTTTATAGTGTATGTTTAATCCTACTGGTCACTGAAAAAGTTTTTTTACCAGCTCAGATTACAGAATGGCTCGCCATTTATTAGAACTTTTGTAGATTCATTGACATTTCATGTTCATAATTACAATACTTGTCTTTAATGTACAAAACATGTTTATCATGACTGTCATACACTTGTTAGCAGAAACGAGTGACTTAAACAGTTTCCTGCCCATTCCTAACTGACTAAATTCATGTTTACAGTCAGTGAAAGGTATTGTAGGTATGTGTTTAATGTTACAGGGGTTTTGGTATGATACGTGATCGCCTGCCTGACTTGCTGAGGCTATCACGACGAAACCCTTCCAAGTATTATGAGCCTGAACATCATGAAGAAGTCCCAATGCCATTGGAGATGACAATGGTTTTAAGCAGGGTATGACACAAATCATAATTTATAAATAAATNACGAAACCCTTCCAAGTATTATGAGCCTGAACATCATGAAGAAGTCCCAATGCCATTGGAGATGACAATGGTTTTAAGCAGGGTACGACACAAATCATAATTTATAAATAAATGAAATAAAATAAATTGTGGGGATTAAAGTTTTTTGACAGTGGTAAAAAGGTAGATTTTAACTTGTGTATGCCTTTTTTATAGAAGTTTGTGTATGCCTTTTTTTATAGAGATGTTATAGAAACATATTGAAACTTGAACTTATTGTTGTTGTTTTTAATATTTTTTTGGTTGTTGTTACATCTCTATGTGGTAAAGTTTTTATAACATTGTTTATGATATGCAACTTAGTTTGTTCTGTTATATACACCCAATAAAAAATAACATTTCACCTGAAAGTTTCTGAATGTGCTATGCTTGCATACCTAAGCAGGGTAGTATTTTGAACCTGAAGTTTTAAAGTCTACTTTTTTATGTATGTTGCTGTTTTTGACAGGCAGAAAAGGTTCAAAAATTTCTTCTGGAAATGGACAAAATGTTGCAGGAGTTACAACTTTATTATGGGGGAATGATTGCAAGTTCAACATCACAACCAGAACANTTTGACAGGCAGAAAAGGTTCAAAAATTTCTTCTGGAAATGGACAAAATGTTGCAGGAGTTACAACTTTATTATGGGGGAATGATTGCAAGTTCAACATCACAACCAGAACAGCGTAAACAAGTATAAACTACTTTGTTACTGCAAAAATGCGTATGATTTTTTTTTCCAAAATTATGGTTTTAATATTTTGGCAATCAACCTATTGCTATATATTCATCTCAAAACAGCATCTTTTAAAAACATAAATGATTTTATTGTATTAACTGTGTTTTTTGTGTTAAATATGTAGTAGGTATGTGTTGTGTGGAACATTTCCTCTATTTTGTTACTGGTAACTATACTTTCATTTAAACAAAAAAGTATTTACATTTTTGCTGTATTTTTAGGTAGCTTCGACAATGAACCGATTTACTGCCCTGACACGAAAAACCAGGTCCATCCTGCAACGAATGGATTTAACAGAGCAAGAAACAATCAAATATTATCAACCCGAAGCCACTACTGCAACAGTGCGTTGGAGTCAGAGTGAACCGAATGTTCAGGTGACTGAGGGCAGTGCAATAGATCTGTCGCAAAAGCCTTTCTTGAGGCATATGGGTTGTATTGAGTCTGAAATTCACAGAAATATTTGTGTAACAGTTCATTTTGCGACATTTCTGTTGGTGGATATTATTAACACTTTGGGTTGGAACTTTGAAGTTGCATGTTCTGTTGTGAATTAATAAACCAAAAGATGTGTTCAAAGTAGAATTGTACCAAACGAATGATTACAATCAAATTATTAAAAATAAAATGCTAAAACAATTTAAATTAAAAACGACAACATAAGCTTTATTTAAAATAGAACAAAAAATTTTATTATTAATTCTAAAAACTAACTACATTCCAATAAATTTTCTATTTTGAACACACTTTACATTGTCCACACTGCCCAAGCCTAAAAAGTGTTTTTGTGTTTGCCAATGCTTGCTGTGTGACATACCTGTGTTATGTGAAAACATAACAATTTAGATTGAATACTCTCAATCTGTTTTACTAACAAGTGTGCCATTTTCTTGTTTGTTATGTGAACAAGTTTTTGAAATAATTTTAGTATTTACCTGCAGGTTTCATGGAAACGACCATCCCTTACAACCCTTCTCTCCTTATCACTACCTGCAGAAATTCGGATAAAGTTGACTTTGCATGGTGTTTTGTCGTTCAGGTATGTTAATATACTACAGTAGCACTTTTATACCAGGAATATTTGTTCTGTTTTATATTGTGTAGCAAAAGTTAAGCAACCACATAGAAAAAAAGTTTAGGGTGCTTAATTGAATTGTTTTTTTTTCTCCAAAGTTAAAACAGTTGCTACATGTGCAGGCTTGTAATACAGAAGAATAAATTAACCAACTTTTTATAGGGGTCTTTTTTTCTGAAGTTTATTTTTCCTATTGTTTTCTCAATTTTTTTTTCTTCTTCGGTTTGTCCACCTAGTTTTGGCATGTAATGTTTAGTAGGTGAAAATTTCACAGTTGGAAGATATAGTCATTGAGATGTACCATCTGTTTTATGTGACCTTAATGGTTACCCTGCTAGCCCCCAAATATGGGTCAAAGTATAAAACAATGACTGAATCAGATAATTTAGACAGTTTATAGAACATGCTATTGTGATGTATTGATTTACTTGTTTTACCACGTAGCCCCAGCAGTGCTACCTGCTATCTCCATAAAGTTTCTAGTTTGGGCCATGGTAGTGTCTAAATCACTGATTCTCAATAAAAAGCAATAATAAATTTGTAAAAAATAAATACTACTTTATGTACATATATGCATTCCTTTGCATGTGTTGGGACCCATGTGTTTCTGCATGTAGAAACATTTATGCCATGAAAAGTATAGATAACTGTGGGACATAAAAAAGGCAGTGAATATTTCTCATTTTTCCTAGAAAAAGAGTGTTCTGTATGAAAATGGAAATATGGTAAAAGACCCTTTTTTAGTTTTAGTTAGGTATTTGCGAAAAGCCTAAACTAGGAATGTGTCTAACTTAATGGGACACCTAAGCTTTTTTTACACTATCTAATATATAGTCCTGTGCACTGTGGCACATCATGTTTAACTAATAATCTTTGTTACACCTATCAATAAACAACCAAAGTTTGCGAAAAATTGCAAATTCAGGGAATTTTTGTTGTACCAAATTTATGCATTAAAGTAGAAATATTTTCGTGCTTGTTATAGAATTAACAAAGTAAAACATTTCACGTGTGACATATTGCAACCATTTTCGGTATACATGGCCCAGAGCACCCTGGCCCAAAGTAGTGCATATTTTCAAATTAACGCTCACAGCAACGAATTGCGCCGTTTTGGATCAAATGTATTGTCGGGTATTAGCATACAATGTACATTGCTCCACACATTTGGAACTTCTCAATACATGCACAAGTTACATTGCTGTGGCTGTGCATTAGGGCTGCTGTCAATCACAATCGCGATAGGAGTTGTTGGTTTATGACAGCCCACGTTTTAGGTCAGGAAGCTGGCAGTTTAGAAAGGAAGCTCCTTTGCCGCCAATGTTAAAACATTCTCGAATACAAAATCCAGTTGATTGACAGTAACACCTACAATATTTTTAGCTGTGTTTGTGAGTATGCACATTTTAAGACTTAAAAGTAATAAGAAAAAGTCATTAGTCATGTTTATTATGGGTCCCCTTCCCTGAAGTCCTAGCAGTTACACCGCTAGCCCCCTAAAATGGGTTAAATTATTAAACACTGTCCAAATTTGAGCTATATGTGTATCAAGTCATTGTGGTGCATTAATTGCTGTGTTTTACCCCATAACCCCACCAAATTACTAAACAATGTCCACATTAGATACAATTTGGATAGTTTGTAGAAAATTTATGTGGTCTTTTGATTGCTTTGTTTTTTCTTATAGCTCGAGCAGTTACCTCACTAGCCCCTTAAAAAGTATCAAATTACTTATCAATGTCAAAATTAGATTGACATTTGCACAGTTTGTAGAACATGTCATTGTAGTGAACTGATTGCTTTGTTTAACCCTAAAACCTGACATGTATGTAAAAAAACACAAGGTACAACTTGTGGGGACCCATGTATTTCTGCCTGCAGAAACAACCCTGCCGTAAAAAGCATAGGTAACTATGAGACCTAATGTGAAATAATGTAGGGATTTGGAAATAGTGTAAATAGAATGTCTATATATGGTAAGCCATCCTTCTAGTTTTGTTTGAATTGACCAGATAACCGTTATCTACAACTGCATTAAACGGATGTCAATTACATTTGAAAAACCTCCACTTGCTAGCGCATGATGATACACTTGTCACCAGGCAGGTTGTTGTGTTTGTCCGCCTCAAATGTTGGAGCATTGCTTTTATGGAGGTAATGTCCTCTCAATAACAAACGATGCTATTCTCTGGATTCTAGCTTCGATGTTTGTTTTAAATTTATCTATGTAGATACATTCCTGATTGTAATTACATCTCTGCAAACCAAAACTTTAAGCTCAAAGAGTCAAAACAAGGTTTAGGAAACTTTCTAGAAACAAGGACAAATTGCTAATTATGGGTCCCCTTCCCTGAAGGGGACGCATATTGTTTTTNACCAAAACTTTAAGCTCAAAGAGTCAAAACAAGGTTTCGGAAACTTTCTAGAAACAAGGACAAATTGCTAATTAATTTATTTTCTTGTAGGTTAGCAGAACTGGTGAAGGAATATTACACAGTGCAGAAGAAACACAATGAAATGACGCGTATTAAAGTTCAGCGACAAATGTCAATCATCGGTCGAAGTTTTGACCAGCATGAATTGGACAGGTATTTATTCTTTTTTCCACACAAACGTTCAATAAAGATGATAGTAAAGTCCAACTTGTTTGATTACCGTTAAATTAGTGTTTAAACAGAATTATCTAATTGGCTGAAATGGCCTCGACCATTCAGACAGTAATCTTCACGCCAAAGATTAATATTAAAACAAACTTTATTTTTTACATGCAGAGCAGTGGATGAGGGTGAGACAGTTCCGCTTCTACACGGTAACATTGTTGATGACCAACAAATTAGTAAAGAGATGCGAGCACAGTTGAAGGAGGTTGAACACTTTGANATGCAGAGCAGTGGATGAGGGTGAGACAGTTCCGCTTCTACACGGTAACATTGTTGATGACCAACAAATTAGTAAAGAGATGCGAGCACAGTTGAAGGAGGTTGAACACTTTGAAAAGGAGATACTTGCACTTGAGGTAAAAAGTTTAAAGCAGATATCAAAGCGATGAACAGTTTTGCAACAAACTCAATTTTACCATAACACTTGCTTTTAAATCGATCAGTGACAAAATTGTTTTTGATGCTAAAAGTGGTTTTGCAAAAACCTAAAAAAATGGATCATTTAAGTACCAATTTCCGGCCATTGCAAAGGTTTTACTAGTTCTAAGTGTTGTAACATGTTTTATACCATAGAAAAACATCTCCCAACTACACGATGCCTTTATAACAATGTCGACGATTGTTCAAGAGCAAGGTGCGATCGTGGATCGCATTGAACACCATCTCACTATATCTTCCGATTATGTGGAATCAAGCAAGCAGCAGCTGAAAAAGGCAACCAAACTCCAGCACAAATACCGCAAAAAGCGCTGTTGCATATTTATTGTCGTCCTGGTGCTTATTGTAATAATTGCTGCGATTATTGCCCTGTCTGTGAAAAAACCTGGAGCTGTTCGTCAACCCAAGACTGTCGCCACGCCCAGTGTTGCCCATCCACGATTACGGCGATCTGATTGGTCGCTCCTGGGCTCGTGATCACTGTTGCTGCGGTGATTTGTTTGCGCAAATTGTTCATTTTAATTTATGCGCTCTATCTGGATTTTGTTTCTTCTGAACGTTCAAAGAATTTTTTTGTTTGGATCGTCAATAATTAGCAGCATTTTTTAAATAAGTTAAATGTTGTTGAGTGCATGAGCAGACCCCCGCGTCCTGAAGTGTTTTTTAATGATAAATTTTATAAAAAAAAGCAAAATTTTATGAACACTTTTGTTTTGTTACCTACAAACGGCCGTTCAAGCCTTATTATTTGTACGGCATATTGCTGATCGTTATGTGCTTTTATCATCAAAACATTGAACTCGCGAAGATTCTAAATTTAATTACTTTAACATTTTCTGCCGTTGAACTTGGCAATTTTCCTTTTTATCTGCAATTGTTGTGATGTCACACAGATGTAGAAGTGCAATACCTGTTGCAAGTTGCAAATAAAATTTGTCGATGAAAAAATGTGCGCCTACTTTATAATAGTAGTCCTAGTAGTTCGGTAATGGCTGGGGGGCAATGTCGTAGCCATCCCAAAATTTTGAGGGGGGCAAGTAACCTAACTTAACGTAAAACTTAGGGATTTTTTCCAGGGGTAGCCTACTTACAGTAAAAAAGGTACAAATAAAACATTTTGGAGGGGACCATGGCCCCTTTGGCCCCTCTTGGCTTCGCCCCAGCTGTGGGGCCGTCTTTTGTACATAGTGAGCTATTTTCCTCAGCAAAAAATAAAATGGGTTGTTTCTTCTGTTCCCGCGTTAAAATGAACAAAGTTTTGTATCTCACAAAACTCCCCATTTTACCATTAGCCTATGCCAGTCTAAGGTCGTCTGGTAACAAAACATTACAACACCGCTTTCTGAAAAAGGCANGCTTCTACACGGTAACATTGTTGATGACCAACAAATTAGTAAAGAGATGCGAGCACAGTTGAAGGAGGTTGAACACTTTGAAAAGGAAATACTTGCACTTGAGGTAAAAAGTTTAAAGCAGATATCAAAGCGATGAACAGTTTTGCAACAAACTCAATTTTACCATTACACTTGCATTTAAATCAACTTCGATCAGTCACAAAAAATGTTTTTGATGCTAATAGTGGTTTTGCAAAAACCTAAAAAAATGGTTCATTTAACTACCAATTTCCGGCCATTTAAAAGTTTTTACTAGTTCTTAGTGTTGTAACATGTTTTATACCATAGAAAAACATCTCCCAACTACACGATGCCTTTATAACAATGTCAACGATTGTTCAAGAGCAAGGTGCGATCGTGGATCGCATTGAACACCATCTCACTATATCTTCCGATTATGTGGAATCAAGCAAACAGCAGCTGAAAAAGGCAACCAAACTCCAGCATAAATACCGCAAAAAGCGCTGTTGCATATTTATTGTAGTCCTGGTGCTTATTGTAATAATTGCTGCGATTATTGCCCTGTCTGTGAAAAAACCTGGAGCTGTTCGTCAACCCAAGACTGTCGCCATGCCCAGTGTTGCCCATCCACGATTACGGCGATCTGATTGGTCGCTGCTGGGCTCGTGATCACTGTTGCTGCGGTGATTTGTTTGCGCAAATTGTTCATTTTAATTTATGCGCTCTATCTGGATTTTGTTTCTTCTGAACGTTCAAAGAATTTTTTTGTTTGGATCGTCAATAATTAGCAGCATTTTTTAAATAAGTTAAATGTTGTTGAGTGCATGAGCAGACCCCCGCGTCCTGAAGTGTTTTTTAATGATAAATTTTATAAAAAAAAGCAAAATTTTATGAACACTTTTGTTTTGTTACCTACAAACGGCCGTTCAAGCCTTATTATTTGTACGGCATATTGCTGATCGTTATGTGCTTTTATCATCAAAACATTGAACTCGCGAAGATTCTAAATTTAATTACTTTAACATTTTCTGCCGTTGAACTTGGCAATTTTCCTTTTTATCTGCAATTGTTGTGATGTCACACAGATGTAGAAGTGCAATACCTGTTGCAAGTTGCAAATAAAATTTGTCGATGAAAAAATGTGCGCCTACTTTATAATAGTAGTCCTAGTAGTTCGGTAATGGCTGCGTGGCAATGTCGTAGCCATCCCAAAATTTTGAGGGGGGCAAGTAACCTAACTTAACGTAAAACTTAGGGATTTTTTCCAGGGGTAGCCTACTTACAATAAAAAAGGTACAAATAAAACATTTTGGAGGGGACCATGGCCCCTTTGGCCCCCCTTGGCTTCGCCCCAGCTGTGGGGCCGTCTTTTGTACATAGTGAGCTATTTTCCTCAGCAAAAAATAAAATGGGTTGTTTCTTCTGTTCCCGCGTTAAAATGAACAAAGTTTTGTATCTCACAAAACTCCCCATTTTACCATTAGCCTATGCCAGTCTAAGGTCGTCTGGTAACAAAACATTACAACACCGCTTTCTGAAAAAGGCAGTTAATACTTTTATTAAACGTGAAACAAGTTTAATAAGGACAGTCCAGTTATTTAGCAGTAGCAAACAAATTATTCAGGAATGCAACAGAATTGTTACCTGTATGCCCAGATAATCGCCTTTACACATTTACATTTGGCCCAAGATTTTGTACAGCTATACGCAACACAAACTCGGTTGGTGGTGAACAATATACAACAGCCAAAAATAGTGCATATTCGTAAACATTGTTACTGAACTTACAACCAGAGACCCATAACCGCCTTCTGGCCTCGGTACCTCGGCAAAGAACCGGTTGCTAGGACAGTTTTACGTTGCGCTTTAACGTCATCCTCTCCGTCAGAGTTTAGGCTAGTTGAGCGACCTCTAGTGTCCGTCGTTGGGCGCTTTTCGATTGACTTTCTGGGGGAAGGAATAGGTGCAGTTTGTTTGTACGAGCCCGTTGACATTCGTTCCTGTCGCGTTCTGACGATTTTTGAATTGTCTTCTGTCTCATGCCGCTCGTCGTTGTGATTGGTCGCTTCAGTCACGTGATTTGACTGCTTGTTTGAACGAAGAATCTTTTTTCCTAAGGAACCAACCGCTCGCCCAACCTTACTCTTATCTTCACCACGATGCAGAACTTCCCTCTTCTTCATAATATCCTCCATTGCTCCCAACATCTCCTCCTTCTCTTCTACCAACTTCCTCCTCCGCTCAATGTCCTTGATCGTCTCCGTCACAGACACCTCTCGCTTCTTTAGCGACGACTCCTTTATTTGAAGTCCCGCCTCCTCTTGCCTTACTCGCCGTTCCCGGTTCTTCACTCTNCTTCTTGGCATTTCTCAGATACTACAGACACCTGTTAACGTAAAACAAATTGCATTTGCATTTAGTACAAGCATATTTGCAGTTTAATCAAATATCCACACCTACTGATACGTAGAGCTAGCTGACAGGCCTAACACGTCTAGGATGCGGCGCAATTTAGCGTTTTTTCAACACATGTTGGAAATCATTTATTTTATTTGTTTTCGTTTTTTCCGGTTATTTACCACTATGCCATTTTGTATGTCTTACTTAAATCAAGATTGTAGGGGAGAGTTACTTTACCAGATTGACACGCATATCAACGACAATAAAACTTTCAAATAAAGCACAAGCAAGCTAATAAGTCGTTATTGCTTTCGTTCATACAGCATTTATTAGAAAAAATTGTGGGTATTAATTGCCACAAAATATATTTTTCTAATTTTAAAAACTTCAAGACACCGGGGCAAAGACTCGTGTCTTATATCAAGTAATACATGCCGCGTTGAGGGTTGAATTTCACTTCCGTTAAGACCGTTTGATTTGTAACATGGATTTCGGTGTTATGCGGATGCTAAAATGCCTCAAGGCAGCAGTGAGGAGTCTTAAGTTACTCGATTTGACGAAGGTCGGCTTATCCACGATTACGTGAATTTGCGCATCACAAAATTCACTCCGACTGCGAAATTACTGAATTATTTCTTGGGCACAAATGGAAGAGGCCTTAACACTAACAAAATCGTTTGTGCAAGGTGTTGATTTGCAATACAGTTTTGACAAATAGGCCGCTGTAAACAACATAGCTCTACAATCTCTTGCTATGATTCTCCTCTTTAACAACTCTTTATCGTCTGGAACTTTTTTGAATAAAAGCCTGTTACCCGTATAATTGTAAGCTATCCCGAACACCTGAATTGACGATATGCTGTCTTGTTTAAAAAACGACCTTTTACTAACTAGCCTGTAGCCACGGGAATGCAAGCTTAATGCCGAAACTACATAAGTGACCATTTCGATTGTTGGCCAAATGCACCGCAATTCGATGCGAAGAGGATTGAAACGTGCCCTCCGGCTAATATAGGTGGGACAATCACTTTTCTCGCCGTATTGCGTTTGGTAAACTGTTTACACCCTGAACAATAGGTGGCTTGGTAATTCATTACACGATGCAGATGGTATGGTACACGCCTTTGTATGTTACGGGTTTCTATGAATTTAGTACATTCGAAATGGTTGTTTTTTCATTTAAAGTTCCTACCCGACGATCTGCTCGCGAGTTCTAAAAGGTAAAAATGTAAATTGCAACGTTCTAGCTTATTGTCATAATGAAGATACAATCGAATTATTACGTTATATTGCGAATCTTCAAACATTTGTAGAACCTTCCCAATAGCTGTTCAAGGTCTACCACAGTCATGACGGCGCGTTAAGTAGTCTTCAAAATGTAAAGTATTGATATGTGCTATTTCTCAGTGCAGACGGCTCAAAACGCGGTCGCAACTACTTTGACTCGACGTCTTTAAGCTAGAATCAAAACCTTAGTTGTGGACACTACTCCATAAGTCTACAACTCCAACACTCATCTTTCGCTCTGACTGTAAGCGGGTTGGCATTATCAAGAGAGAAGTTCAACTGCAGACACCTGCACAAATCACTCTTTGTCCTGCACTTTTAGAAAAAAGTAAACGTGGCGCGTGCACTCAAGGAGTCGTAAATCTTTCTTTTGACCGTTTGCTTTCTACAACACTGACCAAGCAAAACGGCCCCGTAGCAGTTTGTCACATGACCTCATAATGACGCTGTGTAGGTGATTTACGCCGTTGCGGTCATGCCAAGTATGCGGCCTACACAAATCTGCAATTAGCGTGGGTGAAGTCTATTAATTTTGAGTGGATACTTCCACTTTGCCCTAATCCACGATTACTGATATGTTTTCCCACCCCCGGGGTTAGCGATGCTGTTTAACATTGTAAAAGTTTTCCATGGCGCTGGTCTTGGTTTAGCATTTGCCATACAAGTTCATCGCACAATTGGCAAAGCTAACCAAATATCAACGAACTGCGAATTTTTGGTTTACAAATCTCAAGCATTAAAATTTGTGTCAACTTCTGTTTCTGCAGAAAACGTGTGTTGTCAAACTTTCCTGTCGATTCGCTAAAAGTCTTAACTAAAATCTAATCTTAACATTTGCATTTCGAAAAGACGACAAATATTATGAGCGATGGTTCACTAATTTATAAACTAGTTTCAGCAAATAAAATCGCGCAAGCACATTACCTCAACAACTTGTCAATCCGATGCGCGCTAACTGTACAAATGAGAGGGTAAAAAGTGGACATTTACGTTGCTTTTAAGCCGTGCCAGCTGAGAGCCACAGATTTAAATTCCAATCGTTAATCACACGGACCGTGTTTGAAGAAAAGTAGCAATCAAGTTGACATTTACAGGTGCGAGTGCGAGGATCGATTCTCAGCCCAAGCTTTGTCATGACAAAAACATTTCCGAAAACTCTTCACATCCGATTGGACGGAAATACAGGTGAACGTCGCAGATGCAAAACTTCGTAATTGATACAACGAATTTGATAACTTCAAATTTATCCTTAAATTTCTGATTAAAAACACTTAACGTTTTGTAATTCATCAAAACCTATTACCATTTTTTGCTACCGGTATTACGCAATATTCCAAGACAAATGTATTTCAAAATCAAGGTGTTTGGAAAAAACCTATTACGAGGTTTGCAGCAACATATATCTTGTTGGTGGTTGCCTTATATGGTCAACAAATATGTACTTCTACGTGAAATATTGACAATGTGTAGACACCAAATATACTTTTAAACTAGGCTCATTCAGAAAGCTGTTTGCATTCACATTCAGTCAAGCATGAATTACAACCGCCCTTCATGCGACGACGCTCACAGGCGCTGAGGCTTTGCAATTTGATCAGGTTTAGGTCATCGATTTTGTAGAGATTTAAATGTGATTAAAAACAACTCAACCTCAGTCGTTTCCCTCTGAATTAATTTATAACTTGTGCGTGTTCTACTAGCGACGTTTCAACGCATTGATTGGTACCACGGTCTGTGAATCCTGGCCTTGGGTCGCGACTTGTCTCAGCAAATAGCGCCTGTAATATCTTCATTAATCTTGACTTCTTTTAACGATTACCGAGACCTAAAATGGCTGTATTCTGTCTATTTTTAAGTTTTTTATCTTAGCACAAAAATACTAACACGTTCAAACCTCGGATTTGTTCACAAAAGTTCCAGCGGTTTCGCTTACAATCACAAAACGCTTTTCTACAAATTCTTAGTGAGCGTTTTACAACAAATACGTTGAAATTGCAGCAACCGCTCGGCTTGCATCTCGTCAGCATTACTGTTCGTTAAAACTGGCACAACGATTTCTTTCTCCATGAATATATGGCTCAGCTTAACTGTCCGTTGTCCAAGCAGCTTGTTAATCCAAGGGAAGGGCCGGATTTTAAGGAGTGGGCGGGATTTTGGTGAACGCTGTCGTGTTATTGCAAAACAAGCACGTAATTGCACCGAAATTGACTTGAATGTCAACGCGATTGTTACGTTTGCCCCGAGCGATAAACTTAAATTGCGATAAATCGTTATCATTTAATGGTCACATACTGTTGCAGACTTAATGACTAAGGGTCTGAACTGAAGATGCAAATTTAGTGTGCTGAAAATCGCAACACACAGGTGTCTATGGTCTTAATCTAGAAATTAATCTACTGCAATTGGGTGTAGTACCAT
>QXVZ01025817.1:0-17991 GCA_008931825.1 Phallusia fumigata
TCAAATTCTGCCAAAAAATGTCTGTTTACCTTTTGACCAAGCTCCATGTCCACAAAAATGTGTGAAACAGAGTTCAGATAAAGTTATTGTAAAAATCTATATTCATGTAACGGATTGTTGTTATGACCAACCAGTCACAAAAAATTGCTGCAAAACATCTCAAACACACTACAGAATTTGAAATATAGTTTGTCATACCATACCTAATTTTCTGTCCGAGGATATACGACTCGCATGATTTAGTTTGTAGGACTGCAGTTCTTTAAGAGTCATATCACAGACGGGCAGCTTAAATAAACTAGTCGTGCCATCATTCTGTGAAAGTCAGTGCAATGGTAAATGGAGAAAAAAAAACAGTTTTCTTTGCAAAATAATTTTTAAATTGTAATATCAGTTCATTTGCTAATGCATACACCAGGCAAAGATATACAGAGATTTAAATGGCAAGTTATTGAAAACCCACTTTTTGAGCTGAAATGCATGCGGTAAAGTCATGAAACACAACAGGAATTTTGTCAAAGGTCATGTGGACATCAAACTCAACATATTTCGCTTCCTGGAATGGAATCAACAGAAATATTAACACAAGGATGTTAACCCAATTAAGTACAGTAGTAATGCAAAGTCATCTGCAAACTACATTAACACCTATTAACTAAATGTGTTGATGCCATCTGCATTAGATTGCAAAGATTGCATCTGTTCCTGGTAAAATTATTATGTGACGAACTTGCACATCAACAGCACACAAAACTTCACGCTGTGCCCACTTACATATTGAGCAGCCTTGTTAAATGATGCAATTGTGTTTTCCTGTACATCTGCTATTCTGCAAAACAGGTTAACCTTTGATATTTGCTGGGGGTGCCCGGGCAACGCCGCTACCAAGTGTTTGGCCTTGCAGTAAAACTAATGTACTGCTGAATAATCATGAATAAAAAGTCCAAAAATGTTTAAGTTGAAAAATGACATTCCTTTACTTGGCATGTTCATCATCCAAACTTTCCCTCAGTCCAGTACCAAATATTTCCAAAGGATGTCAAGTGCTCAGCCAAACAGAACACTTTCATTTCTAATATTACTTTTTACAGTGCTGGCAAATTTGTTTTATGTCCTTCATGTATTAATAATACATGATTCTTATCCTCCCTTTGTTGTTTAGTAATGAGGTGGGTAGTTTTGTGCAAACACAAACTCCAGCACCATTCAGAAAACTAAAGGATGTAAAAACATGATTAAAAATGAATTTGCAACTTACTTTTCACTAGTAAAGGAATTGCCACTGCCTCTGTGCCCAGCATAAACACAAGGCTGATGCTTCCAGTGTTGCAAAAAGCAGGTTTCCATTGACATGATCAGACTTTTGTGAGGTCTGATGACAAGATAAGGCACTGCAAAAAATATGTATAAGGGTCTGTGCTAACAACTAAACCCTTTTTTCACCGGGGAAAATTTATCCTCAAGGATATTCTATGTTTCGAAGTTAAGAAGTTTTTTACCACTGTCTGTAAAATTGTTGGGTAAACTTTTCAGCTATAAACAGCAGATTGTGATAACATTTTAATTTTTTCACTCATATGTTTGATTGCATGTTATTTTACCCATTATACCTTTGTTCATGTCAGTTCATAAAACTTACATCGAATGGTAGCTATCGATTTCCATTCAAGGTCCAACAGTGGGTTTTGCAAAGTTCCCTTTGATGTGGTGAACATTTGTGATGTTACAATACTTCTTGCAAAGATTTTTTCATTTTCTTTGTCATAGAACTAATTAAAAACAACAGTAAACTAGAGAGGTGGCGTTTTCGATATTTTCATTCCATATACACTACCACCTCGAAATGATGTTCTCTACATGTACCAGTTCCTTCATTACATTGGATATATTATATATTCAATACCCGCATTACATTGGATAGATATTCAATACCATTGTATCAACATTTGTCAACTATTAAATAAGAAACTTCTAGGTGACTTACTTTGCTAAATATTGCCATTTAAAAATGTCACATTTTGGGAGCCTGTGGGTGAACCGATGGGTAAATTGGGGTAAAAAGTTGACAGTACACAACTTCAGATACCCATCTATCGTGTGTGAAAATTTGAAAAAATTTGACCAACTTCTTCTTGACCAAAATGTGGAAACAAACTCATGTTAGACAGAAAAAAAGAAATAAGAAGAGTAAAAACAATATGTGTCCCCTTCATGGAAGGGGACCTAAAATAAAAACAGGAATGTTCCACCTCTCAAGGCTCAAATTGTAAGTAGAAGCAGAATAATGAAAATACACAGGCAGCAAAATATATACACATTAATTTTAATGCAAAGCACTTACCTCCAATGTTACTTGTGTGTGATCAGGATGGAAAGTTCTGATATTACATGATAAGTAGAGATTTTCATTTGATGGCATTGGCACACCCCTATCTGGAATATCTGCAAAAGTGCATGAAAACATATATATGTCAGATTTTTTATGGAACATCACATTAAGCCAACTTAAAAATAAACATGACAAACTTTTGTGNATTAAAAACAACAGTAAACTAGAGAGGTGGCGTTTTCGATATTTTCATTCCATATACACTACCACCTCGAAATGATGTTCTCTACATGTACCAGTTCCTTCATTACATTGGATATATTATATATTCAATACCCGCATTACATTGGATAGATATTCAATACCATTGTATCAACATTTGTCAACTATTAAATAAGAAACTTCTAGGTGACTTACTTTGCTAAATATTGCCATTTAAAAATGTCACATTTTGGGAGCCTGTGGGTGAACCGATGGGTAAATTGGGGTAAAAAGTTGACAGTACACAAATTCAGATACCCATCTATCGTGTGTGAAAATTTGAAAAAATTTGACCAACTTCTTCTTGACCAAAATGTGAAAACAAACTCGTGTTAGACAGAAAAAAAAGAGTAAAAACAATATGTGTCCCCTTCATGGAAGGGGACCTACAATAAAAACAGGAATGTTCGACCTCTCAAGGCTCATATTGTAAGTTGAAGCAGAATAACGAAAATACAAAGGCAGCAAAATACATACACATTAATTTTAATGCAAAGCACTTACCTCCAATGTTACTTGTGTGTCATCAGGATGGAAAGTTTTGATATTACATGATAAGTACAGATTTTCATTTGATGGCATTGGCACACCCCTATCTGGAATATCTGCAAAAGTGCATGTAAACATATATATGTCAGATTTTTTATGGAACATCAAATTAAGCCAACTTAAAAATAAACATGACAAACTTTTGTGTAGCTAGGATAACTACCTGTTATTTGTTGAAATTGACATGGTGATATCACACTGATCTTTACTGCTTCAGGTGTTGGATGGACGATTGGTTTCACATTTAGATTTGAAAGTGAAACACTAAAAAAGCAACACAACTATTACTTTATTCATTCTTTACAACGAAAATACTGAAAAATACTGAAATTTATTCTTTACATCGGAAATACTAAATTCTAATTTATTTAGAAGGGGTCCAAAAGCATTTTAGGAACATAAGTACAAACATCTCCAAAAAATAGTGGAGCATTGTGTAATGATTTGGACAAAATTGGAAAAAAAATCCCTCTGGCCCTGATAATTAATGCAGCCATGGTTTTAATGATATTGACTTTACAAATCTCTTTTTTTACAGTAGTGCTGCCCGCTGAGCAGAGCTTAACTTAACCTGTTAAGGGCTTCGCATGAGAAAAATGGATGGGACTTTGGCGAGCTGATGGTAAGGCGAATTTCACTTTGTTTCGAAAGCCATCCTTCTTCTAATTTCTTAAAAAACAACTTTACTGTGTGCATGCAATGAATGCAATTAGGGTTTCCTGTGTTAACTTTAGGGAAATAAAATATAGGCAGAGTTGTTACACTGCATGTCAAGACATGGCTTTCCAAAATACATTCTGATGATGATATTAATGGCCAACCTTTATTCCATTGACTGTTCCAAACTCATCCACTTGATTTTGGAACTTGGAATCTGCAGGAACTGTTAGGAATCTGCAGTGATCTAGTAAATGGGTCTCCCATTTCTGGACAATTACGTGCTACAAAGATGAAAACCAATAAAAACTAAATTTAAAAAAACCTCTGTATATTTAAAATAAATTAGATATTTGTGGCAACTTCTGACCCCTTTTGTTCTGTAACTCTATTTTAAAGGGTGAGTCAACGGATAAGTTAGAAAATTTAAACTATTGCCAGCCATGCCATGGTCTCATTTGGTGTTTAAAATCAATACAGTGATGGAAGCTTTAAATGAAAGTTTACCTTATCTGCTGAATAGTGTGTACCAATAAAATAGCGGTATTTCACATGAATTCCTTCTGTGAGTTGAGCTGTTCCCGACCATGTTCCGTTACTGCAAACAAGCCATGTTTTAAACAACAATGGGTGACCATTCTGGTTTCTGACTTCAAATAGTTTTTAGTCAGGAATAGAACATCGAATCCAAGTCTTATAATAAGTTTAGAAAAATGATAAAAGAATTGCAATTAACAATACAACAATGAAGAAGCACAGTTTGGCCTGGCAAATACCTAGGTAGACTGGAGGCATAGACTGCATCCAATATCCACTTACTAGAGATATTGGGATAATTTTAACTTTGTTTGCGGCAGGTACGTAGGTCCGCAGGGCAGAACTGTTTTGACTCGAGACAAGTGCATTCAACAAGAACTTTAATTCTCAAGTGTTTCTTGATTCACCATATATTCTGCCATTACATGACAATTCCCAAACACAGTATCAATTTGCAAACAAACTTGGGTCTTAAATTTTAGCATTAAAAAGCCTCTGTGCTCATACTTAAAGTTTGAAAGAAAATCAGTCTGTTTTATTGTCAAAATGTATTTAAATGATTCTCAGTCTGCACACTAGCATTGTCTGTTGCTAACATCAGAAAGAAAATACAATTTAAACTAGAGAAGTGGCGTTCTCTATATTTTCATTGCACATACAGTATGACCCATTAAATAATCTTTTCCACATTTACCATTTCCTTTATTAAGTGTTTAATACATACATTACAATGGGTCCCTATTTCCCTTGACATTTTATGTTATGGTTGTTTTCATAAACATATGGGTTTTCAACTTTTCATTAACCCCACACACATATAATTGTCAATTGGTGATGGTGTTAATAGTACATCATCTGTTTAAGAATCAGTGTAAAAAATTTAAATAAAAGGTAAAGAGTACTACATGTTAAAATCTAACCAAATCATTTCCTACATCATGTTAATTTTAATCTCAAAGCATGGATAAAGCTCAACAGTAACACTAACCAATAGTTTGACCTGCAGTGACCTTTGGCCGAGGCACAGCAAACTGCACAACAAACTCCAAATGACCTTTTTACAGAGGCAGTTGTGCTGGTAAGTGGTAAATATAGTCTTAAACAGCAAAACTACGAACTTACCTGTGTTTTAGCATAAGACAGTTTTGGGCCTTCCATTCTCCAAGCTCTTTCACATTGCCCACGACACCAAGCCATTCATTTTCATCTAAAATTGAAATGTAAGATGAAAATGGTTCATCACCAACAACAAATCAGAAAAGATGTACTTACGGACTTGTGGTGAAGTTCTAACAGTAAACAAAACATCGCAAACCATATTTACAAACAAAAAATTGGGCACCTGAAACACCTGTAATGCAGCATTTGTATTTGGTGTCTTAAAATCAAACATATAAACTTCAGTAAACAATACCCTTGCTGAAGTTTAAAAGTCACAGAATGCATGTCTTTACACTGCAAAAATTTTTAAATCTGTCTACTACTGGCAAAAAATGTTTTTTGGTTCCATGAAAATGGTCATGCTTGGTTAAAGTATTTTTTACGAAAAGAGTTATGACCAGAAAATACATTGTTATCAATAGAAGCTTCCATATCCCAGTTGGATGACACCTTTTCCATAACTATCAACCTTCTTGATGAGTGTGTGTTTAAAACCTGCTCACAATTGTACAGCAGTTTTAATGCAGGATGTTTTGGTAAAATATCTGAGGTGTAATCAGCTCTGTAAACTGGAAGCCAATAAACCAGTCTTCCACCACAAACTAAAAGCCGAGCGGCATAAGTTAGCAAGTCCATAAATACATCATCCAAGTGGTAGGCCATTTGCTCTGGAAAATGGACTTGACCATCGTGCAATTCAGGCACCACCACTTCCTCAGCTTTTTTGGACCCGACTCGCATGCAAGCTTCTCTTATACCATAAGGAGGATCCGTTATAATCGAGTCAAACAGTTCATTTTCAGTCCTCCATGCATGATTTGCAGCATCACACAGTAAAACATCCACAAAATACTTCTCAAGCCCATATTCTGACAAACAGTTGCGCAAAGTTTCATCTCTTTTCCGCCACCCTGCTCCTTTCCTTGAGGATTTTCCTCTTGCATGCAAAATATTGTAACTGATGTCTCCACCAATGATGTGAGACCCAAAGTGTGCGGCTGAAACCAGGAGACTTCCAGATCCAACAAAAGGGTCACATACCAGCTTTCCCGGTGTTGCCTGTCCTAGGTTGGCCATAAGAAAACTTAACATTGGGTCCATTGAGGTGTTTCCAATTAGCTTACGCTCCTTCAGACTGTATTTCTCCATTAGGCTCCTCTGTCCCTCACAAATAAATCGGGTAAAGTAAATGCCAGATGGGGTAGGAAGTTTTTTTTGGCCATCTGAAGTGTAATCTTCAATGACAAAATATTCATCAATAGGCTTTTGCAAATCAACCTTGCCCCTTAATGGCAAAGCATCTTCAAGAGAATCAATAATTTTTCTTTGTACAGATGTGGACACTCTTTTTCCAAGACCTTTGACTCTAACAGAAAAAGTCCTATCTTCACTAAAATATGATGCTTTCCATTTTTCTGGATACTCTTTAATAGATGCTTTCAAACTTTCATATGAAGTGCCATGACCCCACAGCTCATACACACTTTTGCAAAGCATTGTTCGTGACAGAATATTTGTTACTGCATTTTCATCAACACTGCCTAACATACAGATTGGTGAAAAGTCATTTACCCTCTTTACTTGAAGTGAAATCCGCAATGCTTTGGCAATAGACTCAATCTCCGGTATGCCACATTCAATTGTTCCCTGTGCCAAAAGCAACAGATACTGTTTTTTACTCCCTACTGCCATCTATAGCTTTCACCTAAAAAAGATCAGCATGATTACAGGTCGCCAGAAATATAACCACATCAAAATATCATGGTACCAAATAACACAACCTATCAGTATTACAACCGAAAGAAAACTTTTAAAAGTTCAGAGATAGCAAGTAGCTATTTATTAAACAAACTACAATAACCTAAATTTACATGTGTAACAATACACATAAATTTGCATACTAGGCCACATGATGTCTGAACTAGTAGTGAAAATTCGCATAAAACAGGAAGTTGCAACTGACAATAAACAGAACAGTATGAAATTTTAGGAAAGGTAATATGAACAATAAACCCTAAAACTGTCTTTGGTTTTGCATTCCTGGCATTATGTTGGCTCTTGGCATAAAGTTTTGCTGTTGCATCTGACCAGGGGCTTGTTGCCTTAATACGCTATTGTCTTGGGTCCTAATTCCCAACCCACCACTCTGTTGTACAGTGTTATTGTTGTGTAGAAGATGCCTCAACTGATCATGCATTGGTCGATTGGTGTTCATTGACATTCCGTGCATCTGTGAGGGCATTTGCTGAACTCTCATTTGAGTATTCGGGTTGCTGGTATTGCCCTGTCCTGAGGACATGATTCTCGTGCCCATACTTGATCCTTGCATGTTATTTCCACTGGAACCAACATTTAGTTTGTTTCCACCCATGTTGGCAAGGTTAATATTGCTGCTGATGTTCTTTTGTGGCATTGAAAATCGTTGTTGTGGTTGTGATGGGTTTGACACTACCATTCGTTGGATACCACCCATGGACATTTGGGAACTGGGCTGGTTCAATCGTTGACCATGTGAGCCTTGCATTCCACTTAGTTGCACATTGGCTTGCGCAGTATTGCCCTGATGCTGAAAGTTTGTGGTTCTGTTGTTGAAACTGTTGTTGGTGTGGTCGATATGGTGGCAAGTTCATTGATGTATTTCCACTGTTCATTACTGTCATGGGCATGGTTTGTGCAGATGACCCACCAGGTCTCAAGCCAGGCATTGTGTTAATATTCTTTTGACCCAATGTGTTTTGCTGTGGTATCATCATTGGTCGTTGCTGTTGCTGTTGTTGTTGCTGTTGCTGTTGTTGTTGTTGCTGCTGTTGCTGCTGTTTGGTTGCAGCAAACATATTTCGAATTGCTGCCATCACTGCCATTGAATCATTTGGTATTAGACCAACAAACTGATTTTTGTCCTCTTTCTTTTTTACAACAATGATAATCAGTTTAGCATCAGTGGGCTTTTGGTTGGTGGCAATGTTGATGAGACCACATACCTCTTTTTGCATGTTTAGCACCAATTGTTGATACACTTCATTTTGAACAAACTGCAAACTCACAAACTTAGATGATCTTAAGTGGCTGTGAACATTAGGTGACTGGATCCAATTCTGTGGTATAATTTGCAGAACAAGTTTTTGTGGCCACATACTTGCATTAACCTCAGGTGGACTGTTGTTCTGAAACATTTGGCAACTTACTGTCCGTGAAAAGCGCTGAACTACTCCCTCAGCAGACTTTCGTTTTTCAAACCATTCTAAATTTCCAGACCAAATACTTTTCATCTCAGTCGTTTTTTCAGCTATATGGAGTACCCGATTAGCAACATTTTGGGCAGCATTAAAATTTCCTGTCTGGCTTGATGGTATTTGAGTTTGATGCGTAATTGACTGGCTCACAGATGGCACAGGGCCACCATGCACATTTTGTGCATTTGATACAGAAAACATGTTTGAAGCTTGATTTCCAAGTCTGCTGGCAATAGTGCTGCCTGTTTGATCCTTTGTTAACCTGGTTGATGATACTGTGGCTGGCATTTGGCTGTTATCCATGAATTTACTTTGGGCTACTCCCATGCTGGTGTTGTCCTCTGATTTTATGTATTGCATATTACTAGAAGGTGTTGCTGCTGGGGCTTTAGAGAATAACGTCGGTTGGGCATCTACAGACATACTTGAAACGTTGCTTTGTGAAACACTGGCATTTGAAGTAAAGTTAGCCATTGACACATCAGTTGATGCACTGGATGTATTGGATACTGTCGGCTGACTTGATGAAATAGTGACTTCCATCACTGATGGAAGGTTTTCAGGTTTAATGGTAACTACATTTTCACTGCTTTTTTCAGAAACTGGAATAGGTTCTTTCTCGGTGGGTAATTTAAAACCATGGAATAAAACAAGGTGGCGCTTGTCTTGTGCATAATTCATTAGTGTTGACTTGTCATTATTTGACTGATGGTAAATCTGCTGCAACTCCGAAATATGCCTGGGAGAAATAATGGACATCTTTATGTTGAGTTCGCTCATCTTTTTAGCGATTTCTGCTCCAGTACAGCCAGCAAACTCAAAGCTTTCCATGCAGGGAACCTGGTACGGTGGTGTATTCGAAACAAGAAAACAAAATCGCTCTGTTTCAGTATCATTCCTGCATTCCTTTAAGTCAACAAACAACTGCAAAGCTGTTGCAAGGCCCTCAGTAACATGGCTGTAGTGCTCGCTTCCACCTCCAGTAAAGTTAATGCTGTCAAGCATCTGTACAAATTTATGCACTCTCTGTGTTGGAGGAAAGCACTGAGTCACTGACTCTGGTGACCTATCAGCTGAATGAAACAAAACCAAACCATAACGATTACCATCCACATTGGTCATCAGTTCTGTGCCGGTTTTTGTTTGCTGGTGAAAGTGCTTAATTGCTGGCAGTAGATAAAGTTTTTTGATGGCATCCCAGTGAGATATCATGTTTGCTGTGGCTTCCACAACAATCACCATTTCAACAGGAGTGCTGATTTCTTCCTTCACAATCATTTTTATACTCCTTTTTTAAAAACGTTTCTGCACACAAACAAACATTTTTTAAAATAAAAAGAAATAAAGTTTGCAAATTGACCTAACAGGTTATTTCTGTTACAAAATACACTTTACCTAACAGTTGAGAAAGAACTATGGTAAAATTAAACAAAAATTAACAAAAAATATATGTCGGAAAATTCAGCGCTTGCAGTATATAGTGCTCACTTTCAAAATTTTAGGGCGGCTACGCCGCTGCCCACTGCTTTTATACACGCGCTTTTCAGTGAATGTGCTTTTCTTGCTAACAACATTGTCTAGTGAAGACATGCTATCTTGCCACAAATTGATTATTCGCCAACACTTTGTTGACATCCGTCTGGCATATGTTTAAGGACAATGATAATGGCAACAACAGGCACCGGGGACAGGAGAGTCAAACCACTCATCACTCATGCTCTTTATGACGTGTTCGATTGCCACCAAAATTGTTTCGGGTATCATTGGTAGTGTAGCTTTTTCTCTGCCACAAATAGCTCCTTCTCTTACCACACTCTTGTATTCACTGCCCTCAAGCGCACCGCTTTAGGTCCAACGCCACAAAACACGCTCAATTCACCCCGCTTATACACCGGTTCATGCACAGAAAGCATTTCCACAAAAGACAACTAAATTACGCTACAGTAGATTATTACAGCTTTAGTTTCCGGTAGTTTTTATTTTAAAGTTCTGGTGGTAAACTTGTATTCACCGTTTTGCAGGGATATGAAAAAGTCGGATGAGATATTTGTGACAAATCAGTCAAGCGCATCCATGATACACGAGTTCCTGTTCCAGTAGCTGCTGCTGCTTGCTTATTTCGGAAAGCTTGTAGCGCGTTTTGTTACCTTAAGGAGTTTAATTATATGTTTGTCAAATGCGTACCAATCATTGACTTTTGCGACTTATCAATTAAACCGCAAGTTGTGTTTTAGATTGAATTTAATTATCAAGTGTTACCATCCTTAAAACAGCTGTTAAGAAACAACGGGCAAGCTGGATCACGAATACACAAAGTGTTTTGATGAGGATAGGGATGTCGACGTCGATAGTGATGTAAATAAGTGTTCAAATGGTAGAGTTTTTACTAAAGATTTGATGCATGTCAAATTGTGCATGAACTTCTAACAACAGCAGAATTAAACAGTCTATAACGATTATAACCTACTGGACTATAAGGTTTGGTGAGAAAGTAAATTTTTGTGAAAAAGTATCCATACCCAGGTTTTAAGTCAAGTCAATATGGTGCCTTTGATTAACTGCAGGTCTCTTGCATAGGTGTTAAATTTTTAGAAAACGTTTTTTTCATATAGGGTGGTGAATTAATTAAATCCAAACGGTCCAACACATTATCAAATTACACAACTCAATTTGGTTTGTAGTGTCATTATACAATCTGGCATTGCTAATATTATCATATATATAGTACAAACGACTCGCAAAGTACTTTCTACTGCATTGTTTAGTGTATGAAAAGAAATTTGCATCGCTTGCCTCACAACTGTTTGGTGTATAGAAGTCTCTGTATAGAAGAAAATCCTTGTGTTGGCGGAAGCAATATATGTTTTGAAAGCAAGAGTATAATAATGAATCAAGGAAATTTTCTGGGGTAGCAGCATAGACTTTTTATAATGGCTGCCACCCTAGATATTTTTAGTGGGGAGGCCGCCATCCCGGGAATTGATGCCTGGTCTCTTCAACTCAGGTTTTTACACTTTATATACTGGAAATGCATTGAGATAGGGTGAAAAGCATACATCTTATTTCTTGCTGTTAACACTGTATCATAAGCACCTGAGTCAGTAGACGCATAAAATATTTTATTCGATGGAAAAACTTAATTAATACTCTGTGTTTTTTCATTGTGAAATTACCCATTCTAAAAACCTTCTAATGAGAAATATTATAGTATGTCACAGATAAATTTATTTCATTGCAATGCACTTGACTCAAGTCACTAGGCACAAAAATTCAGACTTGACTTGTGACTTGGATATTAAGTCTTGTTTACAGCACTGTACGGTTCCATTGAAATGAAGGTTCAAAGATGTAGTAATGCTTTTTTTGGCAGCAGTACAATGGCGCAACTCTATGCAAACATTGTATTTGCTTTATCAGAGCTCTTTAGCAGTTCAAATACAGATGAAAACAGGTGTTTGTTTTTCATTGCAGGGTGATGACAAGTCAAATATGTCAACTGGGGTATGTGTTATGGATAAATTTATCCTAATTGTACAGACAAAATAAATTTTGACAAATAAAAAATAAAAATACATTACAAATAAAACTTGTGTTTGTATTTTGTTTAACTGTTTAACTGATGTAATCACCAAATCTGTTTTGTGCCACCTAGTAACAAAATTGTTTGCCTGTGCCCAAAATGCTCTAACTAAAAGTCAAAAAATACAGTGACAAAAAACTATTTAGCCATCAGTTGTGGTGCTGCATCACAAACAAATATTTGGTGTATATGTATATACATGGAATAAGGAGTGTGCAAAAGCCGAATGATTCTTTATTTGAGACTCTTCTTTTTATGCTTCCATGATATTTGGGAATGTCAACAGTATTTTCAAAATATTGATATGGATAACACCATCACATTGGGTTGCATTTTCTTTAATTCGACTTAAAGTGGTTAATTTGGTAGAAGCCACCTTTCTAGTTTAACATTTAATTGTGCAACTGACCAGATTTTATTTGATCAATGAGGCAAAGTTAACATCTTTTCATAGCTTAGCAAGCGATCGCATCATAATGCTTTGGAGAGGAAAAGAAGAGATCACATAAAAGAAAGCTTTAATGGACTGAGGGATTCTGTGCCATCACTGCAAGGAGAAAAGGTGGGTAAAGCAGGGTTGCAGAGTTGAAGGTATAAAGTCAGACTTATTTCTAGAATGCTGACTCCTGACTCCGACACTTAGTTTTACAAGGATGCTGACTCCCAACTCCTGACTGACTCTCTGAGTCAGTAAAGTCATTTTTAAGGTTTTTTAAGAGGCTAAAAAAGTCGACTTTTTGAAAAAATAGGCGAAATTTAAAAAAAAACTTAATTTAGCAACATTGCTTAATTGTGAAAAATCAAAGATTTAATTGGACTTTATGAACTGGAGTTGAATAAAAAAATATTGGCTCCGATATTCACTGGACTCTGACTCCTGTCAAAACCTATGACTACTCAACCCTGGTCTAAAGTCCCTGCCATTAGCTGTGTAAGTTGTTTGTGAGACACTATTGTTATTTTAAACAGGCATCTCGAGCGCAAATACTGAACAAGGCCACTGAATATATTCAAGATATGACAAACAGAAACTCCGGACATAAACAGGATATTGACAATTTGAAAAGACAAAACAATCAGTTGGAACACAGAAGTAAGTTGTGCTTGGAGCTCTCTTAGAGTGCAAGGTCCACATAGTCAACTAGGCCTTCAGTGGAGGTGTAGCTTATGCAAAGCAAATTTACTTCTTGTGGTTAACAAGGTTTTTATTGAGTGCTGCAGCATGTATAAAGTTCATTTGCACGCTTAACATGTCGGTCAAACTAAAACTACGTACCTGCATATTTTAAGTCTTGTTGGTGGTTACCTAATTTTTTGTGCCTAATGTGCCATAGCAACATTGCAGGTGGTTTAACAATGGTTTGTTATGTTTGTTGCAGTTCGAGCTCTTGAAAAAGCAAAACGGGAAGGTTTGTTCTCTACCAATCAATCCGGTAACCTACAAGAACCAATGGACACTGGACGTGACAGTTCATAGCTATTGGCTACTGTTTGAATCCCACAAACAATACCTGTTAACTCCTCGTTTAACATTTGTTTTTTCTGCACATACAGATGTATCTTTATATTTTTATATATCACAGACACATGAAGAAGTTAAGTAAAGTGTGACCACATCCAAATTTTTTAACTATTGTAATATTGAGGCTGATTGTTGAGATTTACAAGGCATTAAATGTTTTTTTCAAAGACAAAACTTTTAGGCAGGATTTTAAGGCAGCTATTTTTCCTTTCACCAAATATATTTTAGCTGTTTTTAAGTGTGTTAGGCAAAACCAGATTCCTGTTCAAATGTTTTTCTAAATCAGTTGTTTGCCTACAGATTGATGTAAGCGTTGGTGAGATAAACCCCTATTTGAAAAAGTCTTAAACATTTCGAGTAGCGATCTTTCGCCATGTTTATTTTCCATGCACCTCTGGTATTACTACTTTTCCTCATGGAGCTTCCTTGCTGTGCCTTGCGAGCCCAATTTGTTTTTCAATATTGTACTGTAAGATGTCAGTTGTTTGTGTCGATTGGAATTATGTCAAGGTTATTTTATTGGTTTGTAACTGCACAAAATTGCAGAAAAAAAAACAGTTTTAGACATGTGGCATTGGCTACAATAAACTTGGTTTTCATTGAAAAAGCAGATCATTTTTATTGTATGTATTGCCATGACAAAAGTTGTCTGGAAGTAAGAACACCAAAAAGATGCACAATAATTCTAGAAAAGCCCAAGACTTTCAAGTCTGCCATGTTTTCCCATAGGTTCACTTGGATGGAAGCTGTGGCATGACAAATTAATAATCATGTCTTTTCCAGCATCAACTTAATTTGGGAGTCACTTTTTCGTTTATTTTTTTGGTTTTTGCTTAATGTTTTGTTTGGGTTTTCGGCTTCCCACTGCTTCTTGAACATGGTGTATAGCCTCATAGCAGCCTGTGCATCCTGCACTGAACTGTGTTCGCCCTTTTGCACTTGGACACCAAGAATTTTAGAGCAGAGAACCCTTAAGGCTGGTGATTTTCCCCCAACCATGGTTTTAAAGGGCTTGTACCTACAGATTAAATGAAAACATCATGTATATATACATAAAAAAGCACTGACAGTAAAAAAAGCTAAACAGTTGGGAAACTAAGGCAAACATGACAAGAAATTGTTCTGCACACAATTCTAGGTCGTCACACGAAGTTTATAATGTGGTTAGTGTAGCTGGTTAACTGTTGTACCTGGCAGTGTCCCGGACACACTTTTTAGGATGGTCGAGGAAAAGAACTTTCATGTCATTCCAAAGAGCATGCCCAACTAATATTCTGCCATGCAATATATCTGACACTTCTTTTTGTACAACTTCAAAGTCATTTGCATTTTCCAAGTCGGAGGGGCGCACACCACTGCATTGTAACACATTTTCAACTCAAACTTTCATGCTAAGACTTTAGTATAACTATTTTATACAATATTCACACATGTTTGTTCATGCAACATTTTAGCTGCGCAAAGGAGGAAAACAACAGAGGAGTTACCTGACAAACGTTCGGTAGTCAGTCACTTCTTCCCTTGCTTTGACAAACTTGTCATAGATGCATTTGCCAAACTGGTTCACAAGAGACACACGAGCAAGAACTGATTCCCTTCCACCCTCACCAACCCCAACCATTTCACAATCCATTGCAATGACCTAAACAAGACAAATCAATTGCATAATTTTAATCCCATTATTGAAATAACCAAAACGCAGGTTTAAATGTGAAAGGTGTACAGTCCATTATTTCTCTAGAAATGTGGAAAGCATAAAGTGTGCGAAAAGAGATGACGCTACCAAAGACAGTGATGTTCTTAACTTATTTTAATTGTGTATGAGTAGCGACATGCTGTGTAGTCACTGACAACAACAGCTTTATTTCTTTGGACAATCTCAGAGTCTACAAGAACTTTGATTTGGTATATTTAGTACATGTGAAGTAAATGTCGATGCACTTGAGGGAACTCTAATTTACAGCACAACTATGTTTATTACATGTATGAACATGAGCTCAAAACGGCAAAACTAGAATTTCTAAAAACTTGCTATGAAGTTACCTAATTACATGTGGCCTGCATTACCTTGGTTAGTCCACCATATGCATTGGATTTAATCAGTTTTTTTGCTGTGTGACTTCTTTCCCATGGATTTGATTTCTTATTTATATTCAATGTCAAGGCACTATCTTCCTCCGCTTCCATTATGTCTTCAAATGGAATATCATCAAACCAAATGTCAGCCACTTTACCATGTTTCACTTTTGCTGAATCACTTTTTCCAGTTGTAACCCTATGTTGTATGTTTTTGGTTGCTTTGTCTTTAGGTGAGTATTCTTGGTTTTTGTCCTTTTTAGTTTTTTTAGGTTGCAGTTTGGATTTTTTATTTTTTATTTCAGTTGATACTTCCGAGGTTTTATTATGATGACATGTCTTTACATCTTTGGTGGCTGGTACTTCACCTTTCAATAACTTCAGTTTTCGTTTTCTGTTTGTTTCTTGTAAGACTGTCTCTGTTTGCTTTGTTGTTTCATTTTTGTTTTCAGAAAGTTCCTTTTGAAGCACTTTCCAGTTCTCTGAACATTTGGACTTGTTCGAATTTGATTTCCCCATACTCTTCTTATATTATCTTGTAACCACTGAGGAAATACCATAAATTTTACCAATATACAGGGTTACCATATTGCCTTACTTCAAAGATTTGTCCTTATTTTGAACACCAACATCTTAAAAAATATTGTTGTCCTTGATTCTAAATTCTATTTTTAGCTCACATCTTTATTTTGTCTTAGTTTTAACAAAATCTAATAAAAACTCCTTCCAGCATATCAGAGACATTTTTTAAGGCAGCTTTGTATCATCATGAAACATACATAACTAAATAACAACACAAATAAAGGCAATGTAGGTGCTAAGTTAGTCAGAACGGCTAATTTTGCAGAGGAGTTTAGGCATTCATCTTACCATAGGTGAAAATAAGCAAGCACAAAAACAACTTCCGTACCGAGTACGAAAAGGAATTTATTAGAAATATATAAAACCTGAATGGTAAGTGCTTACACCGTATGTCAGGGGTCTTAAAACACGTGGCCCGCGAAGCATTTTGAAAGTTGTGATTTGTTTCACTTGGGGCCGATTTAAGTGCCTTGCCAGCAAGTCAACATGATGCATTTATTCCAAAGTACAAAACAGTAGAAATAGATGCAAAATTTTAAGGGAGAAAGGTGTACTAGCCCTTATTGATAAGAACCAACTATTGAGATCGTTGCGTCACTGAAGTGCCATTGTCCCTTGTAAATAGGTCTTTAAAAATGGTTGCACAGCTGATTCTTTCACTTGCTATATTTTTGTTAATCAGCTTGTTTTCGTCTATCAGTATTAAAGAAGCGTGATAACTGTATCCAACAAATTTTAAACGCAGTGCAAATAACCTAAGCGCAGTAATATACTGATAAAAGAGCAAGCGTAGTGTTTGACATTGCAAAATTACTGCAACAAAACCTCCCATAGTGCGGCCCTTGAGTTACTTTAACGTTTTTGATTAGCCCACGAAGACTTTTGAGTTTGAGACCCCTGCCGTACGTAGTTCGCTACATCTACATGCACGATCTCCAGTCGCCAACACGCCTCAGCGTCTATTTAGCACGCATGATTTCACATTAATTTCAATGAAAAAAAGGAACCAAAAAATAGGGAAATTGTTATTCCGCAATAAACAAATCAAGATTGTATGCAGCTTCTTTTTATGAGTTCTGGTTTGAAACGCTAGAGATGTGATGTCACACTTTTACGAGATTTTCACTAGTTATATTTTTATCGTTCGCTAACCTATCTGGATATTGCCAAATCTACACATTTTTACACAACAATAGCGGTTTTNCACGATCTCCAGTCGCCAACACGCCTCAGCGCCTATTTAGCACGCATGATTTCACATTAATTTCAATGAAAAAAAAGGAACCAAAAAATAGGGAATTGTTATTCCGCAATAAACAGATCAAGATTGTATGCAACTTCTTTTTATGAGTTCTGGTTTGAAACGCTGGAGATGTGATGTCGCACTTCTACGAGATTTTCACTAGTTACGTTTTTAACGTTCGCTAACCTATCTGAATATTGCCACATCTACACAACAATAGCGGTTTTAAAGGAAAGTAAAAGCACCTCGCTTTACATTCCG